>CAUYQU010026073.1:0-49141 GCA_963574635.1 Cheracebus regulus
TTTTTGTTTTGTTTTTTTGTAGTGATAGGGTTTCCCAGTGTTGCCCAAGCTGGTCTCAATCTCCTGGGCTCAAGCGATCCTTCTGCCTTGGCTTCCCACAGCACTGGGATTATAGGTGTGAGCCACCGTGCCTGGCCCAGACTCTTGTCTCAAAAAAAAAAAAGTCTTTTTTCATGTAGTGTAGGTAAATTCATTACTTACTGTCTTTTGATTGGTATAAGAGTTTCAAATAATTGCTTCATTTTTCATATATTCTAATTTGCCCTGGAAGAAATACATGGGAGTTTTTTATTTACATTCCTGGCTATGTGAATGTAACAGTTCAGATGATGAAACCTGATCAACATGCTGCAGAACGCAGTTGACTGGCTGAACAGGTTGTGTAGTTCAGCATAGATTAGCTGTGTTCTCAAGGCTGTTAAACCAAGGGTTTGACACCACTGAATGCTAGTAGTGGGTGGATATCTATTATGGAAATGGATGTATAAAGCAGCCAAAGCCTGATGGCATGAAACCCTCTGCCTCCTGGGTTCAAGTGATTCTCTTGCCTCAGCCTCCTGAGTAGCTAGGATTATAGGTGCATGCCACCACATCCAGCTAATTTTAATTTGTTTAGTTGAGACAGGGTTTCACCGTGTTGACCATGAACTCCTAACCTCAGGTGATCTGCCCACCTTGGCCTCCCAGAGTGCTGGGATTACAGGCATGAGCCACTATGCCCAGCTGCTGATTTTTTAATCTGTCGTCAGGACTACTAGCTGCCTTTCCAAATTCCATTTTCAACTTTTCCTTTAGCAACAGAACATTAGCTTAGTTAAAGGCTATACTCAGCCTCCTTTGCAGGCAAGCTGATGTAAGTCAAAGTGTTGTGGGAAGCTCCAGAAAGGCTGTCAAACTTGGCCCTTTAAGAAAGGGTAGACATTTTGTTTCTTTCTCATTTCTTCTTTCTTTTGGTCTCAGACGTAATGGTTGGGGCCCTAGCAGGCATCTTGGACCATGAATTGACCATGAAAATAAAAGCGTGATGTGAGATCACAGAGCAGGAAGACAGAATAAGCTCAAATCCTGAATGACTCAAGGAGCTGCAATGCATGCATGATTGTGTGCAGACTTGAACAGTGTATTTATTTAAAAACCTTATTTATTTACATTTAGACACCAGGTCTGCTATGTTGCCTGGGCTGCTGGAGCGTAGTGGTGCAACGATAGCTCACTGTAGCTTTGAACTCCCGGGCTCAAGTGACCTTCCTGCCTCAATCTCCCTAGTAGCTAGTACTACAGGCACACGCCACCATGCCCAGCTAGTTTTTGTGTTTTTTTTTGGGTGGAGATGGGGTTCTTGCTATGTGGCCCAGGATGGTCTCAAATTCCTGATCCCAAGTGACCATCCTGCCTCAGCTTGTTAAAGGGTTGGGATTATAAGCATGAGTCACCGTGCTTCACCAAAATTCAGTTAATATGAAAGAGAAATCCCTCTTATCTTAAGATATTGTTCTTTTTTTTTTATTTTGTATGCAACCAACCCTGTTTTTTTTTTTTTTTGAGGCAGGGTCTTGCTTTGTCACCTATGCTGGAGTACAGCGGCAAGCTCACTGCAACCTCGATGTCTTTGGCTCAAGCGATCCTCCCACCTCAGCCTCCTAAGTAGCTGAGACTATAGGCATGTGCCACCATGCCTAGCTAATTTTTTTTTTTAATTTTATCTTTAGTAGAGAAGAGGTCTCAATGTGTTGCTCAGGCTGGTCATGAACTCCTAAGCTCGAGCAGTCTTCCCACCTTGACCTCCCAAAGTGCTGGGATTATAGGCATAGGCCACTGAGGCCAGCCAAACCTAATTCTTTTTTTTTTTGAAATGGAGTCTTGCTCTGTTGCCTAGGCTGGAGTGCAGTGGTGTGATCTTGACTCACTGCACCCTCTACCTCCTGGGTTCAGGTGATTCTCCTGCCTCAGCCTCCCGAGTAGCTGGGACTACAGGCATGTGCCACCAAGCCTGGCTAATTTTTTTACTTTTAGTATAGACGGGGTTTCACTGTGTTAGCCAGGATGGTCTCGATCTCCTGACCTCGTGATCTGCCTGCCTCGGCCTCCCAAAGTGCTGGGATTACAGGCGTGAGCCACCACGTCTGGCCCAAACCCAATTCTTAATAAACCTTGGGTTTACATTCAAATCATCTGGGGAATACATTTTAAAATTCTACTGCTTGGACTCTTATCTCCAGATAGTCTGATTTCATTGGTTTGGCACAGGCACTAGGCAAGTGTCCTTCCTAAAAAGCACATTAAGTGATTCTAATGTGTGACCAAGTTTGAGAACCCCTGTTGTAACTGATACTGTCTCCTCCAAGTAACTACTCTGGAGAACTGGTTTCTGATACCATTGTGACACGTGTTCTACTTCTGTACCTCTGTTAGGAAAAGGAATGTCCTCAGGATAACTCAAAAGAGAACTAATTGGAAAAAATCTGTGTTGTAGCTATTGAAGTAATTTCTGAGATTGGGATGATAATGTGGATATCAGCAGGTTCAGAGACTCCGAAAGCATCCACTCCCAAAGTGTCCCTGAAGGCTGCACTCTCTGGCTTTACTTCTGAGGAAATATGTGGAACTCCAGCCTTCCACACTTCCCTCTCGCCACTGAATTCAACGGTACCTCTTGGGTAATCAGCGGAGATTACAATGAGTTTAGCAGAGTTTGCTGTAAGAGCGTCTTGTTTTGGCCCATTTTCTAATTACACTATATCAACTTAATTCTGTTCTTTTGTTTAAAATGCTCTGGCTCCTCCCTGTTCTTCAGCAATCATTAGGTTTATTAGTAGCCTAACCATAGGTACATATCTGGATTATGTTGTGAACTTTAAGAGGTATAAGAGCTGCAGAGGGTTGGGGGCCAAATAAATATGCCTTTAAATTTGACCTGTAGGTGAGCTGCATTGAGGCGGGACAAGGGTGGCTTTTAGGTTTTTATTTTCCCTGAACACATTTAATGCATGAGTAGCTGAGGAGAATCAGAGGGGGATAAAAACCCAACCTGATTTCCCAGGCTATCAATTATGTCAACTTGACAGTGATTTCTCCCCTTCCTGTAGTGTTCTGTTTGTTCCAACTCTTTTCAAAGTCTTAGAATACTAACCTTTAATTTTATTTTAGAATACATACTATAAAGATTGCAATTTATGGATCAATGTCTTATATTCATGAATAGCACTAGTGCATGTATTAATGGGGAAAGGCTGATGAAATGGCAGGGAGCTGGAGGGTAGGCTTTGGTGAGGCACATGGTGAGGGGTAGAACTTGGGAAGTGGCCCAGCCGTTGATGTCTTACCATGTGCTCCAGCAGTGTGGCCATTCAGCCTTTGCTTCAGTGTCTTTGATATGTGGGCATGATTTCCTGTAAAGGAAACTAAAGTTATTTCAAATGACTGTTGATGTATGTGAGAATTTGCAGAACTGTATGTGTCTATGGATATAGAGAAAGAATGCGGGGAGGGGGGACTCACTTTATTAATATTTTATATTAACGGCTACTTCTGAAATGTTTTAAGTGTAACTCGTGAAAAGCACTAACTTTTGTACTTAACATTCTCTTCTTTGGAGATTGCTAATTTGTGGTGTAGTTTGCTATAAGAGCATCTTGTTTTGGCCTAGTTTTTAATTGCACTATATCAATTTAATTCTGTTCTTTTATTTAAAATGCTCTGGTTCCTCCCTGTCCTTCAACAATCATTAGGTTTATTAGTAGCCTAGCCACAGGTATAAATCTAGATTATTTTGTATACTCTAATGAAAATACACGATTGTTTTCATGTTTGAGTATTTGTGCATCTCATATAATTTATTCCTTTGGAGTCTATCCAGTTTGCAAGACAGACAAAAGTTTGAATGATTAAAAGCTGAATAAAATATTTTCTTTCCATTGCAAATTCAATGATTGTCTGTACTTCGACTTTTGTTTCCTAAAAAGGCAAACAATTTCAACACATCAATAAGCTGGACGTGTACTGCATGACACTGCAGGTTCTTAGAAAATGAGATTAGAAATAGAACAAATGAATTATACCATTAGCACTGCCTTTTATTGGTTCCATGAAAGGAATAAAAAGGACCTTACTGCTTTACTCAGTAAGGGGGAAACTTTAAGACTTAGAACTTAAGGTGGACACAGCCTCTTTTTATTTCAAAGAGTCTACATTTTGAGCCAGATTTAGTGTGACCAATTGTTCCAGTCTGCCTGGGATTGGGGGTGGTCAGGGGTTGGTTTTCTGAGACATAAGGCTTTGTCTTTCTGGCCACCATCCCCCGTCCTGAAGCTACCTAGGAGCTTGTATGTTACGGTAACCATTATCACTCAAGAAATTCCAAAAGGTTTTGGAGTTTTGTGCCAGGACCAAGGAACATAGACCAAATATATTCCTCATTACCAAAGCTCCAGATTAGACTTGTTCTCAGCAGCTCCCATGATAAGTATGACAACAGTATTTACAAGTATTCCAGGTTTTTTTCTGTTATCACTCTCCTATTGAAAAAACACTCAAAGAAACTGAACACAGAAGTGTGTGGCCCACTACAAAGTCTCACATGTGAGTTTTTACCTAAGGAATAGTGTTCCTTAGGTCAAGTTATGCTAATTGTACTCTTGGACTCTTGGTCCAATCCCTTCCGTCTTTTTCAATGGCTTTGAACTATAATTTCTCCCATCTTCCTCAAGTATCTTCTCTCTCTCTGCATTTTTTTTCTTTTTAAATTATACTTTAAGTTCTGGGGTACATGTGCAGAATGTGCAGGTTTGTTACATAGGTATACACGGGACATAGTGGTTTGCTGCATCCATCCCCCGATCATCTACATTAGGTATTTCTCCTAATGTTAACCCACCCCAATTCCCTACCCCCTGCCATCCCTCCCCCAGCCCCCACCTACCCACCAACAGGCCCCAGTGTGTGATGTTCCCCCTCCCTGTGTCCATGTGTTCTCATTGTTCAACTCCTACTTATGAATGAGAACATGCCGTGTTTGCTTTTCTGTTCTTGTGTAAGTTTGCTGAGAATGATGGTTTCCAGCTTCATCCATGTCCCTGCAAAGTACATGAACTCATCCTTTTTTGTGGCTATGTAGTATTCCATGGTGTATATGTTCCACATTTTCTTTATCCAGTCTATCATTGATGGGCATTTGGGTTGGTTCCAGGTCTTTACTATTGTAAAGTGCCGCAATAAATATACGTGTGCATGTGTCTTTATAATTGAATGTTTTATAATCCTTTGGGTGTATATCCAATAATGGGACTGCTGGGTCAAATGGTATTTCTAGTTCCAGATCCTTGAGGAATCGCCACACTGTCTTCCACAATGGTTGAACTAATTTATGCTCCCACCAACAGTGTAAAAGCATTCCTATTTCTCCACATCCTCTCCAGCATCTGTTGTCTCCTGACTTTTTAATGATCGCCATTCTGGCATGAGATGGTATCTCAATGTGGTTTTGATGTGCATTTCTCTAGTGACCAGTGATGATGAGCTTTTTTTCATATGTTTGTTGGCTATATAAATGTCTTCTTTTGAGAAGTGTCTGTTCATATCACTTGGCCACTTTTTGATGGGGTTGTTTTTTTTTTTTTCTTGTAAATTTGTTGAAGTTCTTTGTAGATTCTGGTTATTAGCCCTTTGTCAGATGGGTAGACTGCAAAAATTTTTTGCCATTCTGTTGGTTGCTGGTTCACTCTAATGATAGTTTCTTTGGCTGTGCAGAAGTTCTTAAATTTAATTAGATCTCATTTGTCTATTTTGGCTTTTGTTGCCATTGCTTTTGGTGTTTTAATCATAAAGTCCTTGCCTATGCCTATGTGCTGAGTGGTATTGCCTAGGTTTTCTTTTTTTCTTTCTTTTTTATTTTTATTTTTTGAGATGGAGTTTCATTCTGTTGCCCAGGCTGGAGTGCAGTGGTGCAAACCTCTGCCTCCCGAGTTCAAGCAATTCTTCTGCCTCAGGCTCCCGAGTAGCTGGGACTACAGGCGCCTGCCAGCACACCCAGCTAATCTTTTTGTATGTTTAGTAGAGACAGGGTTTCACCATGTTAGCCAGGATGGTCTCGATCTCCTGTCCTTGTCATCCACTACCTCGGCTTTCGAAACTGCTGGGATCACAGGCGTGCATTACCATGCCTGGCCTCTCTCTTTGCCTTCTACATTTGCTCTTAAATATTAATTAAAAAGAGCATTTATTTCCACATCCCTCTCTAGGTACCCATTGAGTTCCTCATCTTTAGAATCAAATTTCTTGACCACGATGCCTACTAGTCATCTTCATTTTCTTATCTCCAGGTCACTTTTCAGCACATTCTAAGCTGGTGTTCATCTCTTCCACTTTCTGAAACTTCTCTTGTGGATGTCAGTGTTGACCTTTAACATCCCTAATCCAGCGGACCCTTTTGGTCTGTTCTTGCTTGAACTTTTACCACCATTCCACTCTGTGGTCCTCTTTTTTCCTCTTAGAGCTTTCTCTTCGCTTGGCTTCCATCTATTACACTCACTTGGTCACTTGCTTTTCGTCTTACTGCTCTGGCCATTCCTTTAAAAAATGCTTTTTTGGGTCTGGGCACGGTGGCTCATGCCTGTATTTCCAGCACTTTGGGAGGCTGAGGTGGGTGGATTGCTCAAGACCTGCCTGGGCAGCATAGGGAGACCCCGTGTCTACAAAAAAGTTAGCCAGGTGTGGTGGCATGCGGCTGTGGTCCCAGTTACTTTGAGGGCTGAGGTGCGAGGATCGCTTAATCCTGGGAAGTCCAGGCTGCAGTCAGCCATTTTTGTGCCACTGAATTCCAGTCTGGGCGACAGAGCAATATCCTGTCTCAAAAAAAGAGATTATTTTCTATTTCTTTCTCCTTTATTTGTTATTGTTCCCAAGAGGTTAGGTTCTAAGTTTTCTTCACCTCAAACATGCATTACTCTATAGGTTAAATTACATTTATGGCTTCAACAACCATGAATAAGTAGACTACTTCTAAATCAGTATTTTCACAGACTAGGTGTAAAAAAGCCTAGTAGACATTTACACTATGTATTTTCTCCAAAATTCAGTGTGCTTAAGTATGGATTTGGGTTTTTTCCTCCAAAACCACCCACTTACTTTGCTCAGAAACAAGGAAGTAACTATTGAGTTTCCCCACATCTCCAACACCCTACAAATCCCCTATGAAGCATTGAAAAGGAAGCATCCTGCATATTGCTTAAGAGAGCAGTTCTCTTGTAAGTGATGTGTGAAGCTTTTCACTTCTCTCCAAACTCCTTGCTACCATCTGCTCATATCTCACCTGTACTGCAACAGCCTCTCACCTGGAAGCACTTGCACTAAATTCTGCTTCCCTTCAACTGATTTCTTCACCGCAGCCAGGATAATTATTTAAAAAAAAATAAAAAAAAAAAAAAAAAAAACAAATATAATAATGTCAAGTTGCCTAAAAAAGCTTCTCATGGTCTTTTAGTTCAACTCTCAAATTTACAGTTTCCTTCTTTATTATCTGGCTAACCTCTTCACCCTAGTCTGAAAACACTCTTTCTCAACGTTTCTACAATCCAGCCCTATTGAATTTTCAAAATTCTTTAAACACACCTGCCCAGTGCCCTTTAAATATGCAGTTATCTCTGTGTTGAAACTCTTTTCCGATTTATTTTGATTCCTGTTCATCCAGGTGTCAGCTTAAATGTCAGTTTGTGGACCAGTAGTTGTCATCTCTTGGCTCCAAAGTAGAATTAGCTGGGAATTTTTTTTTTTTAACCAATGATTCAATTTAACTGCTCTCTGATGGGGTGTGAATCAGAATCATCTGAAGGGCTTGTTACCCTGTCACAATGATGCTGCTATCTGGGGACCACACACTGAAACCAGTGCTCTAGATTAGACTAAGTCTGAGCTCCAGCAAAGTGCTTCCATAGACATGTGCAGCCCTTAGCACAGCACCTATCACATTTCATTATTATTGGTTTTAAAAATTTTGTCTTTCCTGCTAAAAAGAAGGACATTTCTTCTTTTGTTTGGCCAGACACCCCGGCTTTCTTGTTTGCCTTGGTATACCCTAGGGTCTAGCACTATGACTGGCACATAATAAGAATTTATTTAATATTTGTTGAATGAATGAATAAAAGGCTAAGATTGGATAAGAAAGTGGCATCTAGATTATCCATCAATCAGTTAAGGCAGTATTTTTCTTTTTTTCTGAGTCTGCCTGCTAGAGAATAAGGCAGTAATTAAACAGAGGTGAGACTAGGGTTTGGTATCTATTTTTAACTTGTTTCAAGTTTGTTTGATTTCGATTTACTCATTCAAAATCTGATTGAGGGTGGTACATGTGTCTTGAGGTGCCTCCATATCCTGATTCTTGTTCTCATCACCACTATGCTCCACATACATGAAGAGCAGTAAACAAATATATTTTGGTTGATCGTGATGCAAGACAATCCCATGAACATCTGGAACTTATTTGCTTTGTGTACATGTGTGTGCTTACATGTTTGTGTATGGTTGTGTATATTTTAGAAATGTCTTAAGCAGAATCACAGAACAGAAGTTGTACATTGTATAGTACTCCATTGTTAGACAATTTAATTCTTTACAATTGACCATCCAGCAGATTCCTTCAGCCTGGATAGGGTTGTTGTGGACTGAATTGCTTTTTTAATTTTAATTTTTTATTTTTGAGACAGAGTCCTGCTCTGTTACCCAGGCTGGGGTGCAGTGGTGTGAAAATAGCTCACTGCAGCCTCAGCCTCCTGGGCTCAAGTGATCCTGTCTCAGCCTCTTTAGTAGCTGGGATTACAGTTGCATGGAACCATGCCTGGAGAACCTTTTATGTCTTGTAGATACGGAGGTCTCATTATGTTACCCAGGCTAGTCTTGAACTCCTGGCCTCAAGCAGTTCTCCCCCATCAGCCTCTCAAAGTGCTAGGAGTATAGGTATAAGTAACCAAGACCACCTGAATTACATTGTTGAGGGATGTTCTAAAGTAGATCCAAACACTTTTATTGCCTGCATGTTATCTTGAATGTATTATTGATAGAGTAAAAGACCATCATAAATCATAGTTTGTATTTATAAAATATTATATGCTTATTTATAATTATATTTATTGAATACTTTCTATATGAAGAATAATCTTAGAAAAGACAGCCACATTTTCTGCTCTCTTTCAGTTTTCTATGAGAGACATGTGAATAAGCCAGTGATTAACATACAGCAGCATAAGTGCTGGAGTAAGCAGGGTAAGTATGTAAAGACTACCTTGGGAATATCTAGGTCCTACTCCCAGACAAGCAGGGACCTGCTATGTTGTGTTTTAGCAACACAGGATATTAGTCTCAGTGGCAATGGGGGTGTTAAGGCAGGTTATTTCTTGTCTGTGGGTCATACCCAGGGGCACATTCTGAGATTTAGAGAGTGTAAAGAAAGGCCAAGAAAAGAAATAGATCAGACTGCTCAGTCTTTGAGGATTCAGAGATGTGGTTCAGCAGGGCCATGTACACCAGAAAATGTGCAAAACTTCATACGTATGTATGTGAATCTTTTGAAATTAAAGCTCATGGCTTTATCATGTTCTCAAAGGGGCCTATGATTTTCACAAGGATTAGAACCATTGCTCTAATGTATACATCGATGGAAGTGGGAGATGAATTGATGAAGTGATCCTGTGGTGAGTTAGAATTGTACTGGGATTTCCCTAGGACTTTCCCCCAAAATACAGAGGTCATCTGTTGCTGATGATACATTTAAAAAATTTTAAAAGTCAAACCATACTTTGAATATGCTTGGTTAGCTCACTAAGGAAACTTGGGTTGAGTTATTTTGTGAAGTAAGGAATTTAAGAAAAACACCTTTGTGTATTCATAAGTTCTGATTTTTTATGTAGCCTTCCTATCAAGATGGCCATAGCAATACCGCTACTGCCAGCATGACTACTAAGTGAATTCTTCTAGAAGCTATACTTCGTGTTTATGTACCAGATGCTATACATATGTTTTTCTGATTTTCACAGCAACTATATATGACAGTTGTTGTCTGCATTTTCCAGTGAGGAAACCAAAGTTGAGACAGGCTAGGAAATGAATAGTGAGTTTTATGTTCTTACTCTCGACTAGGCAGCTGATATTCAGGGGCCACGATTTGAACCCAGCACTGGTGGATTCAAAAGTCTATGCTCTTTTCATTGCAGAATCTCCATTTAATTTTTGGTAATGTGGTTTTACTTCAGGTATTTCTAGTTTCAAATAACTGCAGTAAATTTGAACTGGCTTCTTTAAAAAAGTAAAAGTTGTTTTAAAGACAAGGAGTGTCTTGAGGAACCTAAAGATAGGACTCCAGCTGGCTTCCAGGAGGAACTGGAACTGAGAGCTGTTAAGCCAGAGTTCTCCTCCCCTGACTCACCCCTCCTGTCTTGCACATCTGCTTTATGTTCTGTCTCTGGCTTTCTCTGCTGCATGTATAGATGATGGAATATGGCTGCTGCATGGCTTTGAGCAGACACAGAGATGGGCTGTTCCCAAATCTAAATTCCGATTAGGGGAAATCTGATTGGCTCTGTTACATTTGTATTTTTATTTATTTTTAAGATAGGCCTTGCTTTGCCACCCAGGCTGCAGTGCAGTGGCACCATCATGGCTCACTTGATGGCTCAGCCTTGACCTCCTAGGTTCAAGTGATCCTCCTGCCTCAGCCTCCTAATTATGATAGCTGGTATACAGGCACATGCCACCAGCTAATTTAGCCCAGCTAGTTTGTTTTTTCTTTTCTTCTTTTCTTTCCCTCCCTCCCTTCCTCCCTTCCTCCCTTCCTCCCTTCCTCCCTTCCCTCTTCTTTCTTTTTCCTTCTTCTTTTTTTTTATGACAAGGTCTTGCTCTGCTGCTCAGGCTGGTCTCTAACTCCTGGCCTCAAGCAATCCTCCTGCCTTAGCCTCCCAAGCTGTTGGGGTTACAGGCATGAACCACTACACCTGGCTAGCTCTACTTTCAACAGACATCCATCGTAGGTCCAATCAGCTTTTAGCTGAGGAGGCAAAATTACATAATCCAAACATGGCTGCCATGAGATTTGAAGGCACCATTCTTTAATGGTAGGAATGTGTGACTCTAGTCTTTCCTCACACATCTGAGGTATGGCTGCAGCCTATTCTGTGTCCTCTGTTACATGGAGAAGTCTAATAGTTTTCCTTCAGGTTTGACCCATGATTATAGCTCTTTGAAGAGCAAATAAGTCTAGGACAGGCTTGGCGAATATGTTGACATGTCAATGATTTTCTTGGTTTGAAACCCAACCTCATTGTTTCCACAATCTCATTTCTTATAGCTCGATTTCCCTCCACCCCACCTCATGCCACTCCACCCCATCTCTTTTATACAGGAGTACAGTTAGAGTATCTGCTCAGAAGAAATTGTACACTTCCTTTGGAGCTCAACTTTTCCCTTGGGCTACAGCTCCAATGGACTCCCTTTGCCAATGTAAAACTCTCCCCAAACTTGTTGTGCATGTTCTCTATGATAATGTTGAGAGTCTTTTTCCCAATGGTCACTACTTATCCAGAAGTTGGTCTGGTTATTCTCACTGGACACACTGAGAAGAATAAATTCACTAGGGCTCTTAGAAAGAAATGGTGGTCACCAACTTTCTTCTCAATTGAAGTAGCTCCAATGGAAGGAGGTCAAATCTCAACACCCAGTTACATACATGGGTACTTTCCATTTTCCTCTGCAGCTGTAAAGAAAAAGAAACTCAAGAGGAAAAATTTACTGTTACATTTGTTTGTAGGTAGTCCCAAACTTAGGAATGTTTAGGGTTCCTAAATGTTTAGGGATCTAGTTGTTTAGAACTTGGAACTTATTTTATTATGTAAACAACTCTGTATTTGCTGGTTTACGTTTCTAGCCAAACTGCAAATAATAATTTGGTCTACAGCATAGCTGATTTGACCTTGAGTTTATGACCTCTAAATTTTCCTTACCCTTAAAATTAGAGTCTGAACTCTTCTGGTCAATCCCTGAATTCATTTTTATTATGGAAACAACTCTGTACTTGCTAGTTTAGGTTTCTAGTCAAACTACAAATAATAATTTGGTCTACAGCATAGCTGATTTGACCTTGAAATTATGACCTTTAAATTTTCCTTACCCATAAAATTAGAGTCTGAACTCTTCTGGTCAATCTCTGAATTCATTAGCTTTCTAAATATTCATTCCCCTAAGCTTCTGTAAAGTTTGGTATTCCCTGGAACCTCTGTTTTCCTCTTACTGTAAAGGAGGTAGGCAGACAACATAGAGGTATTTAAGTGGATGATGGATGTGGGTTCCCCATATCAAAAGATGTAGTGGCAGTAGATGATACAAAAAGAAGGGTAGGACTGAGTAGAAAGTGGTAAGTTTATGACCTTAGTGACTCAGAAAAAGAGGAGGCTGGTAAAGAGGAAAAGGAAGGAAAAAATGGCTGGCTGCAATTTTTGATAAATATTGTCTGTAGTCAATGTATGCATTTAAAATATTAATTATTTTTTGTATGCAATTCTTTGAGTTGCTCTTTCACCTCCATTATTCTTTTATTTATTTGTTTGTTTTGAGACAGGGTCTTGCTCTGTTACCCAGACTGGAGTGCAGTGGTGTGATCATGGCTCACTGCAGCCTCAACCTCCTGGGCTCAAGCGATCTTTTCCCTTCAGCCTCCCAAGTAGCTGGAACCACAGATGCATGCCGCCACACCCAGCTAATATTTTGATTATTTGTAGAAACAAGGTCTCCTTATGTTGGCCATGCTGCTCTTGAACTTATGGGCTCAAGCAATTTTCCCACCTTGGCCTCCGAAAGTGCTGGGATTATAGGTGTCAGCCACTGCCCTGGGCCTATCTTTCCCCTCCATTAGCCTTCAGTAAATAGAGAATAAATCTTACAGCATTGTCATTTGTTTAGCTGGGTCCCTGAACTTGCCTTCCTGGGATGAGATACCATGACTGCACAGAAATGCAGCCAGATAATGGGAAGGTGTACACTGGCCTCTCATTGCATGGCTAGGTAGTGTCATCACAGTGTGCCTTTGTGGGGCTCCTGTTTATGTGACTTCAGCAGATGATTTCATCCTCTTCTCTGAGTTGGAACTAGACAACTTACATTCTCAGCAAACAGATGGACAACAGGGTTGAAATAAGATCTTGTACTGAAATAGTCCTTGAGTCATACTCTTTGACTGTTCTCTCATATGGGAAACTTGCCTCTTCCTTCTTGCAGAAGGCCAAGGCTGAGATTTTAGTGTACTCAGAGTTGTTGGACTCTCTTCTCAATATGTACTACGTTGGGTATTTTTCTTCTTGGTCAAGACTGAGAATCTGGTAATATAAGAATATTATCTAATTTGTTTTGGCAGAACGCCTGGCCTTTTGCCCTAAGTAGGCATTTAAAAATAGAACTAAAAGTTTTGCATTAACGTGCTTCTGTCCTCTTTCCAAAAAAGATCCTGACATGAGAAAAAAGGGGAGCTTGATTTTACCTATAACATTATTTAGGAAGCAAGGGTGCTCTATTTCAGGGGTATCCAATCTTTTGGCTTTTCTGGGCCACATTTGAAGAAGAAGGGCCACACATAAAATACACTAACATTAATGAGAACTGATGAGCTTAAAAAACATTGCCAAAAAATTGTATAATGTTTTAAGAAAGTTTACACATTTGTATTAGGCTGCATTCAAAGCCATCTTGGGTCACAGGGCTGCAGGTTGGACAAGCTTGCTCCAGTTGAAACTCGCTTGACTTGGTCATTGGGTTCTAGTGCACATTGTGCCAGTAACTGTGTGACCTCAGGAAAGTCAGTTTATCTTTCAATGCTCAGTTCCCCCATTTGTAAAATGGGAATAATAAAACCTCAACTGAAGGGTTATTGTAAATATTAAATGAGATGATATTTATGAAAGTACTCAGATAACATTGCTATATTAACATAGATGTTTTTTAAAGGTACAAACAGAATTATGTTAAAACAGTAACATACATTTGTATGTATGAGGGAAGGATATTTAAAATTAAAATACATAATCACAATTAGACCAGTTATTCCTTGCTCTGCCCTTGGGGAACCAAGAAAATTAAAGCTTGTTTTACATCCCCAAAATAAAAAAGAGACTTGATAGAAGTAACAGTGCTCAGTGCTTGCAACCCAAGTCAGTTTATACTCTTGTTAGATAAGTCCAAATTCTAAAAGCTGCAAAAAATCTGTTAAATCAAGGGAAAAAATTCATTTTAGGACAAAGTTATTCAAGATGAAAGAAAGGCATGTCTTCAGTGGGAGAACTGCCTGCTGTCGGATGATTTCTTGCTAAAGTGTTTAAAGATTTTGGACTTCTCAACTTCCTTGGTTTTCTGGTGGCCGAATCCACCACTGCCTCCTCGCTTTTTTTTCTTGCCTTCATTGCTGTTGATGTTCAGATCAACAAAGGGAGGCACCTTGAAACTGAATGACAGAGCAACTTGAGGCAAATTTAAGTTATTAACATTAAAGATCTGTTTCAGAGAATGGGAATCATAGGCTCGTATGTATGACTTACATGCTTCCTGGGCTGATTTACCAAGAAAGTAGTTCTTTTCAATTTCTCAAGCTGAGGCCGAGTGTCAGAAATTTTAGACCGGGAACAGTCAAATTCACTTAATGGATCCTTGGATTGTTTCAAGTAGTGAAGAAAATCTAATTCTTTTGGGTGCAAAATGAGCAAGGTGTGCCCTCTCCCATTTAAGCCTCTGGCTGTTCTAAGCACACGATGCCTGTATTCCTTAGGGTCATCTGGAGGGTCATACTGAATAATCCAATTGACTTCAGGAATGTCCAGCCCTCCTGCTGCCACATCTGTACACAATAGTGTTCCTGAATCTGCGTTGCAGAACTGGAAGAATGTGGCTGTATGCTTATTTTGCTTTTGCTTTCCATGAATGGCCAAGATGGGCAAATCAATGTAGTTCAGCAACTCACAGTGGTATTTCACGGACATACAAGATGAAAAGAAGACCATGAGCACCTTCTTTCGGTTCTTCTTAAAGAATGTAAAGAACAGAAGGAATCTCTTTTCAGAAGGATGAACAACATATCCCTGCTCAAGGCCATGCACTGTTGCATTAGCTTTATCATCATCAACAGCAATGTACCTCCTTTTTCAGAGAAATCCTCACCAGGTCTTCAACTGTTTGAGTTTGGGTGGCAGAAAAGAGCATAGTCTATTTACGTGTTGGCAAAAGTTTAATAATTTGCTTTAATTCCTCTTCAAATCCAACATCCAAGATCTGATCAGCTTCATCAATAACCGGGCACTGCAGATTTTTATACATAAACCCTGGGGAGTTCTGCATATGGTCCAGCAGACAACCTGATGTGGCCACAATGAGGTTGATCCCATTAGCAAGTTTCTGTGCTTCAGCAGATCTGTTACCGCCACCCATTATCAACCCATAAGTATGCACATGCTGAGTCATTAGCTCCTTAAGAACACCAAAAGTTTGCATGTCTAGTTCTTTACTAGGTGAAAGAATAAGGACTCCCCTTCCATTCTTGGGCATGAACTTTAACTTAACAATGGGTTCAACTGCAGGATGAGAAAAGCCAGGGTTTTACCACTGCCTGTTGTTGCAGCTGCTAGAAGATCCCTGCCTTCCAGAGTGGTCTGATAGTTTTATGCTGAATTTCAGTCATGTTTGTAAAAGCCATTTCTTTTATTGCCTTCAGAGTGTTTTCATTGACAAGATGTCATAGAGAAGCAAATGAAATATCCTCAAAAGCTCCTGTTAGTTTCAGGGGCAGGCTGGGCACCTCACTGTCATCCCCATCATTATCTGGCTTCTACACATTATTTTCTGTTTCTTTAGGAGTCTTGGTACTTTCTTATTCAGAATCCCCTTTGTTTTCAGTTTTTGCTTTTTTTGTATCAGGTCCAGCATCATTCAGCATTTTTCTCTTTTGATTCTGAATTGGGAGACTGTATTGCTGCCTCTCCATTGGTTAATATGATAGCTTTCTGGGGAGATTTTTAACTTTTATATTTTCCCCTGCTTCATGAGACAGGTCTCCATTTTAAGCTTCTGATAAGCCCACATTCATAGAATGTTTTGATTTTTTAACCTTTCCAGCTCCCAGTGTTTCTTCAGATACATCTCCATTTTGAATTTCTGATAGGGTCAGATTTGAGGCCCCCAGCAACTTCAGGTTCCACTGCTGCAATTTGAGGTTCTGCTTCTCAATCTTCTTGCACAGGAGTTTCATCGGCAAGTGAGACATGCTGTCCAAGAAGTGCCTAGATCACAGCAAAACACAGTCAACATAGATTTTTGATATGGTTTGGCTGTGTCCCCACCCAAATCTCACCTTGAATTGTAATAATCCCATGTTTTAAGGGCAGGGCCAGGTGGAGATAAGTGAATCATGGAGGTGGTTTTCCCCATAGTGTTCTCATGGTAATGAGTAAGTCTCACGAGATGTGATGGTTTTATAAATGGGAATTCCCCTGCCCAAGCTCTCTTGCCTGCTACCATGTAAGATGTGCCTTTGCTTCTCTTTTGCCTTCTGCCATGATCGTGAGGCCTCCCCAGCCATGTGGAACTGTGAGTCCATTAAATCTCTTTCCTTTATAAATTGCCCAGTCTTGAGCATGTCTTTATTAGCAGCATGAGAATGAACTAATACAATTTTGTTTAATTTTCAGAGATTAGAACTATGCTTCCTCTGTAACAAAGTATTCATAATGAGCAAGGAGTAATTAATCCACTTAAAGATTTTGCTTATTCAATCCTTGTTGGAGAGGGGTGATGATGTTGACCTGTGATTTCATTTCATTTTTTTGAATACAATATAAAATATAGTCTAATTCAGGGCATGCTGTGGATCATAATGGCTCATCCTGCTCACTTGAGGGTATTTATTTCCATCACACTTTCTTGTAAGAGACATAAACTCATGTAATATCAAAGGAACACCGTAAGCCATCTGAACTGTTGAACTGAGATAATCATGAACTGGACAGGTGTCCATCCAAGTTTACAGCATTCTTTTGGGAATGATGGTATCTGATTTCTGCTTCCTTATCTCGCTCCAATTTTCATAGCCTCAGGTATGTGCTGCAACATATATATTGTCCAAGGTCCTGGAGAATTATGTGTAAAAATTGCGGGTTGAAAAGATTGGAAAATATTTTTAAGGATTAAGTAACCCATGTAGTAACATTGTTTGCTCTCAAAAGTTTTGTCTCTGCTGGTCAGTTCATGGATTACTTCCATCAAAAGAGGATAACATTTTGGATTAGTTATTTTCAACATAACCACTGAGGATGAGAGCTTCAGCCTGTATGTATGCATTAGGTCCTATGAAAGGAAGACAGATACTGGAAAAGGACCCCTCTCATCCTGATAGAATGGGCTGAGAGCCTTGCACCAAGGTTCTCTTATTTGTCTTGATTTGTTCTCATTCTTACATGGGGAGGTGAGGGTGAACTAGTTATGATTGAACTACTTATCTTTATTCATAGTGCTTATCGGAGGAGTATAAAATACCTCTTTTGGCTAGGTGTGGTGGCTCATGCCTGTAATCCGAGCACTTTGGAAGGCCGAGGAGGGCAGATCACCTGAGGTCGGACGTTTGAGACCAGCCTGACCAACATGGAGAAACCATAGCTCTACCAAAAATACAAAATTAGTCAGGCGTGGTAGCACATGCCTGTAATCCTAGCTACTCCAGAGGCTGAGGCAGGAGAATCACTTGAACCCAGGAGGCGGAAGTTGCAGTGAGCTGAGATTGCGCCATTGCACTCCAGCCTGGGCAGCAAGAGTGAAACTCCATCTCAAAACAAAAACAAAAACAAAAACACTTCTTTGGTCTTTTGATAAAATTAGAAATTTACGTATTGCTAACATCATTAATAAGCCTCTTTGGGTTTAAGAAAGCACCAGAAATTAATAAACAATTAGAAATAAAATTAGGATTTACTTTCCATGATTATCTCTTGCTTTTATTATAGCTTGAAAAAGTTTTTTAGTCAGTAGTTTTAAAGTTTTTTAAAAAAAATACTTAAAAGGAGTCTCACTCTGTTGCCTAAGCTGGTCTTGAATTCCTGGCCTCAAGCAATCCTCCTGCCTTAGCCTCCTGAGTTTTAAAGGTTTTTTTTGTTTTTTTTGTTTTGTTTTTTTGTTTTTAATTAAATGCCTGGGATGGAGAAACTTATTTTCTGTCATCAACAAAGCTTACCTCTTATCCACCTCTCTGACTTTACTCATGTCATTCCTTTAGCCTAGAAGGCCCTTCCACCTTTTCTCCCTTGTCTTCCCTCATTTCTATCCATTAAATTCTCCAGGTCTTACAGGGCTGGGCTCAAAATGATGAGTGCCTTCCTGAAAGTCAGTGCTACTCTGACCAGCTGACAGCCTAATTGTCTTTTTTGACACCACTTGAAGTCTTATGTTTTATTTATTGTTGTATTCCCAGCACCTAATAAAGAACCTATAGATAATAAGAACTTTAGAAATGTTTGTTGAGGGCTGGGCGTGGTGGCTCACACCTGTAATCCCAGCCCTTTGGGAGGCCAAGGCAGGCGGATATTGAGATCAGGAATTCAAGACTAGCCTGGCCAACATAGTGAAACCCCTGTCTCTACTGAAAATACAAAAAATTAGCCGGATGTGGTGGCAGGTGCCTGTAATCTCAGCTACTCAGGAGACTGAGGCAGGAGAATGGCTTGAACCCAGGAAGTGGAGGTTGCAGTGAGCAGAGATCGCGCCACTGCACTCCAGCCTGCGCGACAGAGCAAGACTCCGTCTCAAAAAAAAAAAAGTTTGTTGAATGGAGCAATGAAAGTAAGAACGTTAAGGAAGAAAGGACGCCTAGAAGGGGGTGTCTAATTATATAGTGGGGAAAGGTTGGTAGGAGAGAGATCCCAGAAAAGACACATTTTGAGTGACTGTGTGTGTGTGTGTGTGTGTGTGTGTGTGTGTGCGCGTGTGCATGCGTGTGATGAAGAGCTATTGGTTAGGTGAAAAAGGCAGGGAAGAATGGCCTTGGTAAATAGAGAATGAAGGAATCTGTGAATGTGAAATCTGAATACTTAGAAATAGTTTTAGTATGGCTGAAACTGAGATGCAAAGTGAAAATGAATGAAAAGAAGATGAATCTAAAATGTCTAAAATGAAAGGCAGGTTGTATATTTGAACTTTGTGCCAATTAAAAAATCATTTAAGTTAGTAGTTAGAATTGCCTCTGTGTGCTTAGGTCAATAGTATAAATAAAAGTCAGGTGTAGGATTAGATTTTCTGAGCTCATTTGATTAGAAGAGTTTGAATATTTAATTAATAATGTCACAATTACCTTAAAGTAAATGGACTGGGCATGGTGGCCCACACCTGCAATCCCAGCACTTTGGGAGGTCAAGGCAGGAGGATCACTTGAGGCCAGGAGTTTGAGACCAAACTAGGCAACATAATGAGATCTTTGTCTCTATTAAAAAAAAAAAAAAGTAAATGGGTGGGTATATCAGTTTATGTTTGAAGCAAATGTTTGTTGAAATCAGTAACTGAAACCTTACAAATTTTAAGGTAATTCTTCCTGACTTAGAAGCAAAAATACTGGAGTCTCAATTTAACCCGAAGTGGTAAAACAGTGAATGTTCCATTTTTTGGGACAGCTTTATAGCTAATACTATGCCTCTGTGAGGCTTTTCTATGGTATCAGTTACTAACCACTTAAAAAATGTGATACTTATAAGCAGTTTATAAGTAGATAAGCTTATTTTTTATAATGACTACTTTTATAAAGATCGAAAGAAATAATGAATGTAGAATGCATAGTGCCAAGTGCCATGCCTGGCACACAGTAAGTATTCAATAATATAATTCGTTTTTTTCTCAAACTCCCAGGGAGCTGAGGAAGCTTCCACTTTATCAATATGAACTTTCAGAAGAAATAACATCCTGCCTCCAAGTGTACCCTTGCTAAAATATCCGCTAATTCTTTTGTAGAAGTTTGGAATTTCCTTGGCGATTTTAAACAAGATTTCCGCTCTCAAGTGTGTTCATTGTAAGAGTCCTATATCACCAAGGCTGATCTGAGTACAGAATCTTCAAGCCTCAGTGGGACTAAATATTTCAGCAATTACTTGTATTTTAAATAGTTCTGGCCGGGCACGGTGGCTCATGCCTGTAATCCCAGCACTTTGGGAGGCCGAGGCGGGTGGATCAACTGAGGTCAGTTGATCGAGACCATCCTGGCTAACACGGTGAAACCCCTTCTCTACTAAAAATACAAAAAATTAGTTGGGCATGGTGGCAGATACCTGTAATCTCAGCTCCTCAGGAGACTGAGGCAGGAAAATTGCTTGAAGCTGGGAGGCAGAGATTGCAGTGAGCTGAGAAAAAATAAATTAGATCTGATCTCTTTCACCTCAAGGGTTCAGTGAATCATGCTGAGGTCTTCCTGATATATGAGACAGATGGTTTTCTTCTGGATTTGTGGGTGGGCAGCAGGTTTGCCTGAGTTACTAATACTGAGGAGGAGTTGAGATGCCAAGTTGGAAAATGAAAACTTAAACCAAGTTATTGCTGGACATAACTCAGGAGTATTGCATGCCTTTGGTTTGTTTTGATTAAATTCCAAGGTGATACAATCATCTGGCTATTAAAAATAATGATCTGGCTATTGAAAATAATTAATTGCCTTGTTTTCTACTTAGAGGTATAATGGGTCCAGATTTGCAAGTTAGAATGCATTTTGCGATGGGACAATGAAACGGGGCCAATTGTTACGGGGATTGAATGTTTAGGGGCCAGGGCAGGTTGCCTGGTCACATCACCATGAGGCTTTTCAGGGAACATTTCTTTGGATATGTGTAATTTTCCAAACCCCAGTTACCAGAAAAATAGACTTATTAACCTACTTGGCCAAAATAAAGTAAAACTATGACAAATATGAAAGCAGAGATTTTATAGATTACATTTCCTCACCACAATCCAATTAAATTAGAAACCAATACTAAACATATGACCAGAAAATAACTACTTGGAAATTAGAAAACACTCTCCCAGATAAACCTTTGATCAAAGAGAAAATAAAGGAGAAGCAAAAGATTCTTTGGAGAGCAATAAAAAAAGTATACTTTAAACCCAAATCTTTAGGGCATAGCATATACTTAAAACTTCACTTAGAAAAAAATTTATAACAGTAACTATCTTCCTTATTCATGAAGAAGAAGACAGCAAAACACCTACCTGCCTCAAACCCCTCCTTAACCAACCAAACAATACACACACGAGGGAGGAAGAGGGACTGATAAAGTTACAAGTGAGAATTAATGGAATAAGGAAAAAATGTAGGAATGATAAATAAGACAAAATACTGGAAAAAAGAGCAAAAGTATACAAGATTAAGAACAAGGAAACAAACACAATTACAGATGCATGCAAGATAGAATTATAAGAATTATATATGTACACTAGGAGCAAAACTCTATGGAAACTAATATGAAAATGTGGAAGAAATGAGTAACTCATGAGCAAAATACTAATGACCAAAATTGATTCAAATAGAAGATTCAAAAAGATCAATTACTGTAGAAGTCCCAGCCTCTTTGTGTCCCATTTGATATTTGCTCTGAGTTTCTTATTTTTAAGGAAGCAATTATGTTTTAATAAAGCATTAAAATAAGATGGGACAGTGGCTCTCCACCTTGTATACTGGGTTTTGCTGTGGTCTTTTCTAGTGTTGTCTAAGGTGCTTGTGTTGTGAAGAGTAATTTTACTTGTGTTTAAATTTGAAAGGTGATGTGTATAACCTTGCTAACCCTCTCCCCCGTTTCTCTTTCAATGCAAATTAACTTATACATCCCTTTAAAGAATAGCATGCCAAGCACTGGCTGATAAAGTGAAATATGTTCCTACCCTAGTGGTTAAGGACAGCGAACTTTTTCCAGTCTAGATGGTGCTAGGAGAAGTACTTGATGCTGCTACCGCTGTGAGCTACTTGGTATACCAATCAGTTGTGCCATAGTCCCCACAGGGACCTGCAGAAAGCTGGAAGTGGCCAGGCTGACTTGCTGACGTCAGTTGGAAGTATGTGAAGTCTGAATGCTCTTGGTGTGGTTGTGCCGTTTTTGTATGGTGTAAATCTATGAGTATTGTTTTAACATTTATTTTGGAATAATACCTTTTATCGCTTCTCAACTGTTTGGCTAAGATCAAGCGTGGAATAATACCTTTTGTCAGGAAATGAACTAAAAAAGTGAAAGTTTAATAAAAAATTAAGCACCAAATTTCTGTTTCTCAAGGATGTTGGTGATGAATGTGTAATTCACAAATCTACTGAAGCTGCATCAATATCTACTTCAAAAGGTTGTAATTGTTTTTAAGAATACTTTGCCCAAAGACAATGATTTAACACATGCGGCTGCAGGAGGTATCATTTCATTTCATTCTGTGAAGCATGACTTTTCATTACAATCAAATGACTCTTCTAAATAGTTTTCCCCCACTTTTAATTTTAAGTTTTCTTATGCATATATAAAAAGTGAAGTAATAGCTGTTAATGTGGTTTGCTCCATTAGCAGAAAAGGATACATTTTTTTTCTATAGTGATGAGATCTTTACTATGTTGCCCAGGCTGGCATTAAACTCCTGGACTCAAGCAATTCTCCCGCTTTGGCCTCTCAAAGAGATGGGATTACAGGTGTGAGCCCCCATACCTGGCCTGGAATTTTTTTTTTTTTAATCAAGATACATGTGGGAGAGATTTATTGTAAATCAACCAATCAGACATATGACTCATGCTCAGGGATGTTACTGGAACTGGCTATGTGGATCTTGGTAATGCTTGATCTTTTCACTGACCATAGAGATGTTTCAAAATCAGTGACATAAGTTGTACTCTATGATAGAGTCCACGGAGGCCAACTACAGCAACAAATATATTTAAATATTCAGTCCAGCAAAGATTCGATGTTCTGGCTTTTACTTTTGCTGTAAGAACAGAATTAGAAAAACATTTATTTTGGCTAACATAAAGTCATTATAAATGAAACAGGAGAGCTGTGGAGGATAAAGAGCAGTAGCCCGTCCATATTAGTGGGGAAATTAAGAAATGGTGTGCACTTCACATCGGCAGAGATGCCATGAGCAGGATTCACACATGCGTCCATTGTGGTCATTTCTGGACTGTCTGGTGGGAACCCTAGACTGCTCTCCAAAGGCATGAAGTTGTTGAGCCCTAAGTGCCATAGTGGGACAAAAACGAAGCATAAGCAACACTGACAGGCTTCAGGTTCAAATCGAGGCCAAAGAAACAATTGAAATACACTGTAAAGGAAGACCGTCCAACCTAGATTTCCTCTCAGTGAAGAAATCCCTTTCATTGTGTCCTGGAAAAAAGACAATCAGTAGGGTAGCCCCATGGAAGTTTAATGTCCATCTATAGATTGGCTTCATCAGAAACTTCCTAGGAAGTTTAAGATGTCAGCACCTCCCAGAGATTTTAATTCAGCTGGTCTGAAGTGGGGCCTGGGATTCAGTATTAAAAAAAAATTCAGCCAGGCACAGTGGCTCATGCCTGTAATCACAGCACTCTGGGAGGCCAAGGCAGGAGGATCCCTTGAGGCCAGGAATTTGAGACCAGTCTGGGCAACATAGGGAGATCCCATCTCTACAAATAATAATTTTTGAAAAATTAGCTGGGCGTGATGGTACATGGTGGCGTGTGGGGCCCAAGCTGCTAGAGAGGCTGAGGCAGGAGGAGCCCTTGAGCCTGGGAGTTTGAGGCTGCTGTAAGCTGAGATGGTGCCACTACATTCAAGCCTGGGTGAAAGAACGAGACCCTGTCTCAAAGAAAAAGAAAATCTCTTCAGATGTTTCTTATAACCAGTCATGTTTGGGAACCTCTGATCTAAACTCAAATACCAGCCGTAATGCTGAACTCATTATTCAGACACTGGTTAGCTGAAGTGGTCATAAGCTTCCATCTTATTTCAAATCAAAATCTGCAACTTTAAAACATGTACTCATTCTTTGGTTCTCTTTGGGACTTGTGGAGTAATTTAAAGGTCTTAGATCAAGTTGGACAGTTTGAATTTGTGGTGGACCTAGTCATTATAGTTTTATGATCTTATCTAGCAGCAAGGTGAGCAGAGAATAGGCATGATAAAATGACCCAGATTTGGGGATTGGAGTGATGAAAGATTAAGAAATTGAAGGATTATAGGATGCTACATTCCAAACCTCAAATGGGAAGAGAAAAACATATTTACCATTGAGTAAGTGGAAGTGAATTATAAAGGTCTTCATTCTTGTGGTCTTCATGTTGAGTAGGCTGAGGAGGGACGGATTTGTCTTGCTGTCTCAGGGCTGGCAGAAAATCCACACATTAGTGGACCCATGCAGCTCAAACCTGTGTTGTTCAGGGTCAAAAAAGCTGTAATTCAATATAAAAATAGGATTTTTTTTTTTTGAGACAGAGTCTTGCTTTTGCCCAGGCTGGAGTGCAGTGGAGTGATCTCAGCTCACTGCAACTTCAGCCTCCCAGGTTCAAGTGATTCTCATGCCCCAGACTCCCGAGTAGCTGGAATTACAGGCATGCACCACTGCATGCAGCTAGAAAATAGGAATGTTAAGAATATATTACATTTAGTATAATTTTCCTCAAGCATGCTAGATACTGGAGCACTGAAGATAGAATATGTTCTCAATTACAATTATTATTTACAGAAAAGAGTCAATTGAAGGTGTCACCAATTTCAAATTTGTTATTTATGAAATGTACCTTTGAAGAAGATTACACGAATATTTAGTGAATAAAAGATATTGACCAGGTGCAGTGGCTCATGCCTGTAATCCCAACACTTTGGCAGGCCAAAGTGAGAGAACTGCTGTGTGAGGCCAGAAGTTCAAGACCAGCCTGGGCAACATAGTGAGACTTCATCTCTTAAAAAACAAAACAAAACAATTCAAAAATTAGCCAGGCATGGTGGCATTCGATCATAGTTCTAGTTAATCTAGGGGCTGAGATGGGAGGATCTCTTGAGCCCAGGAGTTTGAGGCTGCACTGAACTATCTTGCTACTGTACTCCAGCCTGGACAATAGAGGGAGATCCTGTCTCTAAAAAATAAAAACTAAAAAATGAAAGATATTATATTGAAAATATAACATTCTTCATAAAAATAGCAGTGAGTCAGTATTAGTGATGAACTGATAAAAGTATCTGAATATATGCCAAGAATAATTTACCTTGTTATATATATATATATTTTTTTGTTTTGCTTTGTTTTTTTGAGGAGGAGTCTTGTGTTGTCACCCAGGCTGGAGTACAGTGGCACCATCTAGGCTCATTGCAACCTCTGCCTCCCGGGTTCAAGTGATTCTTGTGCCTCAGCCTCCCACGTATCTGGGATTACAGGTGCATGCCACTGTGCTGGAATAATTTTTGTATTTTTAGTAGAGATGGGGTTTCCCCATGTTGGCCAGGCTGGTCTTGAACTCCTGACCTCAGGTGATCTGCCAACCTTCGCCTCCCAAAGTGCTGGGATTACAGGCACAAGCCACCACACCTGGCCCCTTGTTATATTTTTAATATGAACATTAATCTGTATAAAAAATGTTTTAGATTGGGTGTGGTGGCTCATGCCTGTAATCCCAGTGCTTTAGGAGGTTGAGGTGGGAGTATTGCTTGAGACCAGCCTGTGTAATATAGTGAGACCACATCTCTACAAAACATTTAAAAAATTAGCTGGGCATGGTGGCATGTGTCTGTAGTCCTAGCTACTTGGGAGGCCAAGTCTGGAGGATTGTTCAAGGCCAGGAGTTCAAGGCTGTAGTGAGTTATAATTACACCACAGTACTTCATACTGGGCAATAGAATGAGACCCCACCTCTTTGTACATTTAAAAATTTTTATCATTTCCATTATTTATTAGCATCTTCTTTCATTGTCAAAGTGTCCTGGTTTGAATGAGAAATTTATGGTCATTCTGTCTTTAAAAGTCAGGTAATGACAATGTTATTTAACCTCTCCCAGAGCATCGAAAAAAATAGTGTTCCTCCAGTTCACTTTATGAAGCCAACATATCTTGAATACCAGTATAGGATAATATAATGTAATCAAGGAGGTATTATTCCAGGAATATGAATTTGGTTCCATATCAGAAAATCCAGCCACTTAGTCCATTATATAAAAACTATAAAAGATGAGTAACATATTATATCAATAGTCGCTGAAAGCCATCTGATGAAGTTAGTACTATTCCTAAGAAAACTCTTAAGGAGGAATAGAAGGAAACTACTTAACTGTAATAAAGACTGTTTGAGAAAAAACTAGGATGCTTCATTATAAATGATGAAATGCTAAAACCAATTACATAAGAATCTAGATAGAAAAGTCTGTGATCAGTGTTTTTATTTATCATTACCTTTTGTGTTCTAACAAATGCAACAAGATAGGAAGTTGTGTTATTGATATATTTATTGGAAAATAAAAAATGAAAACATCTTTTTTTTTTGTTGCTGCTGACATGATTGTGCACACATCACCAAACATGAGATTAAATTTAGAAAGCCACTCTAGTAGAATTAGTAAAATATTTGGGAAAATGTCTGGAGGCAAGATAAATATATGAACTGAAATCTTCTGTTTTACCCATGAACTCTAAGAAATGGGGATATGTGTTTCCTTAAATGATATGATAAAACTGTGAAAATACACATATTATATAAAGTTCTTGCAATTCAGAATAGAATAGCAACTTAGTTTTCAACATTATGTAAAAAGACTATAAAGCTTTATATTGTCAAATGCCCTGTTCAAGAAAAGTATGCAAAATAAGAATACTATGAATTTGGTCAGGCACGGTGGCTGATGCTTGTAATCCCATCACTTTGGGAGGCTGAGGCCAGCAGATCATCTGAGGTTGGGAGTTCGAGATCAGCCTGATCAACATGGAGAAACCCTGTCTCTACTAAAAATATAAAATTAGCCGGACATGGTGGCGCATGTCTGTAATCCCAGCTACTTGGGAGGCTGAGACAGGAGAATCACTTGAACCCAGGAGGTGGAGGTTGCATTGAGCCGAGATTGTGCCATTGCACTCCAGCCTGGGCAATAAGAGCAAAAGTCTGTCTCAAAAAAAAAAAAAAGAAAAGAAAAAGAAAAAGAATACTATAAAGTTACTATAGTCAAGATAGTATTGGCCTAGCAATACACAAACATTAGAACAGAATAGATTCAAAAATATATGCTTCAGAATAGATAAATCAGAATACAGGTAATATGTGATACACATTGTAGTCCAATTCAGTGGAAAAATCATGAATTAACAAATTATTCTGGCATAGGTAGTTCTCTATTTGGTTAAAATACAATAGGACTCATCATAAATGATATAAAGTTAATTCCCTGATGGATGAAAAACAAATTTAAAAAACAACCATTTCACAGGAAAATCCAGAGAAGCACACAAGTACAAGCTAAAGCTTAGGAAGCCTTTTAAAGAATGGAAACCTCAGAAGCTATATAAGAAAAGGAATACATATCAGATATATGAAATGCAAACCTATTGTGTGGCTGCAGTAATGTTAAATCAACAGACATCAGCTATGTCTGGAAAAAGTATTTGTAAAGTGTACTGCAAGAAAAGTGCATTAACTATAATTTACGAAGACTTCTTATAAATTGACAGGAAAAAATATAAGCTTTTCTAAAGCAAAATGGACAAAGGGAATAAACAGATGATTCTCAGAGCTAAGATAGTGTGTGTGTGTGTGTGTATGTGTGTGTATTTACCATACATAGTCTGATGAAAGAGCACAGAGAAAAGGCAAATGGTTAGAAGACCCCCTAGGTACAGAAGTGAGTGAGGAGCTGATGTGAATAGAAAGTGAAAAAAATATTATGATACTCTTCTTGCAGGACTGCTGAAGGAGATGGGCATGTGAACAATGAGAGTGCTTGATAAGTGCCACAGAAGAGGAGTACAGGAAGCTGGGTCGGAGCAGGGAGGAAAAGACTTTGCACTGGCATGGAGAGGACCCTGGGCAAGAAGGTGCTTTCTTCACTATTGGCCTTCCGAGATAATGGCCTGCATCTAGGGACATGGTGACTTTCATGAGATTAGCATAGTTTTGTTGATCAGGCATCATAAGAGTTTAAAAGTTACTTTCCTGACTCTAGAAAAAGGCTCTTTGCAAAGACACATCACATGACTGTGACGATTGCTTATTCCAACCCAGGGTCATGTGTTTAATCTGAATGTGACTCCTCTCCAGGGGAATGAGCAGGATCTATTTTAGGACTGCTGATGTGTAAGAAGGACGTCTCCGAGGTTCCATTTTGTTGGAGATGTAAACGTGGTGGCACCCACAGTCTGTGGTTGTTGCTGCAATAGTTAAGACAAGATACTTCTTTTTTTTTTTTTTTTTTTTTAAAACAACTCCTCTCATTGGATGAGAACATGAATGGGGAGGGCACGAGATGCTTTTGGAGGGCTGTCCTGTAGCATGCACTATAGGGAGATGTATTGAAACAACAGCCAGCCCTCTTGAGACACATTCTTAGGAGGGTATGGAGGGCTGCAGCTGCCCAGTGGTAACTGTAGAAGGGAAATAGACTTTGCCAGCATAGGGGATATTACTTCTCCTGTACGATACAGGACAGGGTCCCTCCCCTGTTCTTCTGTGATTCTGCTTAAGACATTTCTAAAATACACACCTGCATTTATTTCCCCATGCAGCGGTTCTCTGCTCCTCTCCATACTCCATCCATTCCTGGTTTCCGTGCCTTCACTTTTGTTTCTTTGATCTGTTGCAGATGGTAGTGTTTGTTAACTCTGTCTGGTTCCTGGTTTCACTAGGGACTTGGTGATTCACTATTTTGCAGGAAGAGGGAGGAGATGGGGGAAAGGAGAAGGTGGGGAAAAGAAGGGCATGGCATTTCTGTCATAGAGAAAACAAGTTTGCAAGGTGCTTTCAAAATAAAGTCCTGCTGGAAAATTAACATCTATAATATTCCTATCTGTGAGTAATTTGGTCTCTGTAGGGTGGAGTCTGATTTCCAAGAATTGAATTCCCCATCTGTGAGGCCAAGAAATAATTTGAATCTTAATTCAGGGCAGTCCTCTGTATCAATGTTGGATGCAGATTTACAGTACCAAGTACTTCATTTCCTGTAAGCTAGTTAATACATTGGCTGTGGTAATGACTATGGGAACACTGGGGATTTTTTTTTCCAAAACTGATTGTCTTATTCAGGAATTTGGAATTGACAGTAATAGCAGGATTAATATAAAACTTACAAACATAAGGATTATCAAGACAATTTCATATGACTCTCTAGTGGAGAATTTTAATTCAGGGCTAGTGCAGAGCCATTTTTTTTTTTTTGGAGAAAGTGAGGTGCTGACCTCTGTGTTCTCATTGGTCCTTAACCCCAGCTTGCTAGTGGTGTTCTATAGGATATGAGAGTCCTGGATGATGGAATCCTGTGGAGTCTTGCTCTCTCATTCAGCTCTCTATCCTGAGTCATGATGGGCTCTCATGTCAAATAATGGCAATGGCAGTTGGTGATGATTCTCTTTTCTTGTTGGGGCCCAGTTGGTTTTGACTTGCTCTGTAAGGGGTTGAGATGCTTCTTGTTAAGTATGACATAGAACCAAGATGACATGTCTCAAATTTTGTGAAACTTATGTATCATACTATACAACTGGACGTATATCCTGTATGTGTGTATGTCACTGGATGATGTCCTCTGGTCACATTTTCACTTTCTACGTAGTTTGATTTCTGTTCTTTGACTGTCATGCTAACATGAATATATCTCTGGCATAATTCCTATCATATTATTTTGTAATATTCTTAGTCTTATTTTGTATTGTCTTACTCTTAGTTCTATATGCAAAACACTCAACAAATGCTGAAAGAAAAAAGTCCACCCTGTTAGATACAATAGAAAAATGCAAATGAAATTGTAGCTGTTTGGAAATGAGAAATGACCAAACTGTCAGTGGCAGAGGACCATGAACTTTGCCTTATATCTGTCCCTGTGGAGAGAGATTTGCATCTATTACAGAAGCTGGTTTCCTAATACTTGGATTCTGACATCTGATTTATTGAGACTGAACAAACCATTTTAAAAAATTATGTTTTAACCACAGGATGTAATGAAGACATGAAGTCTAAGATATGTGTTTCTTACATAGGTACTAAGGTAGAATAGAAGGATAATATCAAGAGCAACTCTAGACCTTTCTTTATTAATTAAAGAGAATAATTTTCCAAATAAGAAATTCTACTTGTTGATTCTGTTCTTATGTAGGGGTGTAATGCATTTTATAATATATACCTATTATATATTACATATTATGCAGTATGATATATATTATTTCAGTATCTTATACATATATAGAATCTAGTAATTATATTTATTTTTTGGCCGCACATGCAGGAAAAACTTTAAGTATGTTCTAGATTTATTTTGATTGGCTTTTATATGACTTTAGGTATATTACCAGTTAATAAAATTTTTTTATTTGAGACAATCTCACTCTGTTGCCCAGGCTAGAGAGCAGTGGTACATGATTTCGACTCACTGCAACCTCTGCCTCCTGGGTTCAAACAATTCTCCTGCCTCAGCCTCCTGAGTAGTTGGACTTGCAGGCATGTGCCACCATGCCTGGCTAATTTTTGTATTTTCAGTAGAGATGGGGTTTCACTGTGTTGGCCAGGCTGGTCTTGAACTCCTTACCTCAAGTGATACACCTGCCTTGGCCTCCCAAAGTGCTAGGATTACAGGCGTGAGCCACCTTGCCTGGCCAGCAATTAATACAATTTGGATGGCTTACTATTAATGTTAAAACTTTGTATGCTTTTTTAAACAAAGATCTGGAATTCAGATTAGGAAATAATTCCCTGTTATGATGAAGGTCAATATGATTGCAATCTCTGGTGAACAATTTGTAATATGTCATTGCTCAGAAAGTTAAACAGTATTTTTATAGATTGTGGTGTCTGGATTTTACATCTCAGTTTGAAATATCAAATGTGACATTTATTTTTTTTTTTTTAATGTTTATTGATTTGAGACAGGCTCTTGCTCTTGCTTAGGCTGGAGTGCAGTGGTATGATGATGACTCACAGCAGCCTCCACCTCTTAGGCTCAAGTGATTCTCCTGCCTCAGCCTCCTGGGTAGCTGGGACTACAGGTGTGTGCCACCATATCTGGTGAATTAATTTATTATTGTTTGTAGAGACACGGTCTCACTATCACAGGTGCTAAGGTTGACCTTGGACACCTGGGCTCAAGTGATCCTCCCAAAGTGCTAGGATTACAGGTGTGAACCACTGCTCCTCGCCTACCTTTATTTTTGTAGTATAAAAGAAGCAATTTTTTCTTAGACTTATTTAAGGGCTCCCCTTTTACCTACTAATACTGCTGTTGTTTTGGGTTCTCTTTTTAAACCCTTTCTTTCCCTTCCCCTTTCCCTTTCTTAGATACATAACACTGACTGAGTTCCTACTGTGTATCAGGCCAGAGCCATGGTGTACAGCTAAGCAGATTGCGCAGGGCACAGTTCCAGGAGCTGCAGTCACTGCCTCCACCCCAACCACCACCCCCGGCCCATCAGGCATTTCTGCGTATCAGGAACTATGGTAGCTACTTAAAAAACCTCTTTTACCCTCACAACAGCCTATGAAATGAATGCTATCATTCCTATTTTATAGATGAGAAAACTGAGTTTCGGGTTTCTTAAGGTTATTCAGATTACATAAGGTTACATAATAATGAGTGGGTAGTGGAGTTTGCCTAGATCGAAAGCCTCAGCTTCCCTCTATAGCATATGGGTTGTCTTAGCTTTGGGTAAGCTCATCTATGGGCACCGCCTAAATGATGGCAATTCCCAAATGACTCTCCACCCTAGATCTCTTTCTGTTGATATCCTACTAGTCAGTTCTTCCAGTATGCCCCAGAGGTGCCTCAGATTCTGTAGGCCTTAAGTGGAATTATCATGGTTTCCTTACCACCACTTCTCTTTTATTCCCCCTCTTAGTAGTGCCAGCAATTAGGGCTATTCTTTCCTTCTTATCCCCCTACATCTGATAGAGTTTGGATGTGTGTTCCCCCGCTCCAATCTCATATTGAAATGTAATCCTCATTGTTGGAGGTGGGGCCTGGTAGGGCGTGATCACATCATGGGGGCAAATTTCTCATGGTTTAGCACCATCCCTCTTGATACTGTCCTGGGGACAGTGAGTGAGTTCTTGTGAGATCTGGTCATTTAAAAGTATGTAGCATAGCTGGGTGCGGTGGCTCACACCTGTAATCCCAGCTCTTTGGGAGGATGAGGCGGGCAGATCATGAGGTCAAGAGATCAAGACCATCCTGGCTAACACAGTGAAACCCCATCTCTACCAAAAATACAGAAAAATAGCCAGGAATGGAGACACGCACCTGTAGTCCCAGCTACTCAGGAGGCTGAAGCAGGAGAATCACTTGAACAGCTGGAGTGCAGTGGCCGAGATCGTGCCACTGCACTCCAGCCTGGGTGACAAAGCAAGACTGTGTCTTAAAAAAAAAAAAAGTGTGTAGCACCGCCCCCAACTCACTCTCTTGCACCTACGTTGGCCATGTGACAGGCCTCCTCAGAGGCCAAGCAGATGCCAGCATCATGCTTCCTATAAAGCCTGCAGAACTGTGAGCCAATTAAATCTCTTTTCTTTATAAATTACCCAGTTTCAGGTATTTGTTTATAATACTGTGAGAAAGGACTAATATAACATCCAATCAGATACCAAATTTCATCACTTCTGTTTCTGAAATCTCTCTCCATTGGTTCCCTTCCTTTGCAAGGCAGTTGTTTGGGGTCTATTAAATAACTTCATTGCTTTGGGTCTATTACGTAAGTACATTAGCTAAGACCCTCATTCATTTATTCTGGATGTATTAGCTTTGTCCAAATTATGAAAAGCTTCACCTAGAGTCTCATGTCTAAGCCTTTGTTTTGGCTGTTTGCTTGGCCTGGTTACCCTTCTCCACCACCCCTATTGGGCTACTTGAAGACTCAGATTTAAATCACTGATATGGTCTGGATCTGCGTCCCCAGCCAAATCTCATGTTGAATTGTGATCCCTGATGTTGGAGGTGGGGCCTGGTGGGAGGGACAGAGTTCTCATAAATGGTTTAGCACCGTCTCCTGGTGCTGTTTTTTTTTTTTGTGACAGTAAGTTCTTGAGAGGCCTAATTGTTTAAAAGTGTGTGGCATTTTCCCCCAACCCTTACTTCGGCTCCAGTCATGTAAGACGAGCGTGCCTACTTCCCCTTCGCCTTCTACTATGATTGTAATCTCCCTGAGGGCTCCCCAGCCATGCTTCCTGTGCAGCCGCAGAACCATGAGCCAATTAAACCTCTTTTCTTTATACATTACCTAGTTTCAGTTATTTCTTTATAGCAATGTGAGAACAGATTAATCACCTTCTCAGAGAAGACTCGATTCTTTTCATCAACTCCTTTCCTTTAAATTCTTCTTCTCTGTGCTCCTAATACCACATCATGCTTAAGTCTACCATATCACACATTATGGATCACTCACACATTGGGTACAACTGTCAGTACCCTGACAATTGATTTGCTTGTCTGACTCTTTCCCTGTACTGAGAGGTCTTTGAGCACAGGGAGACCATGTCTAATACCATTACCTTAGTAGCACCTAGCAGCCTGTCTGGGAGGAGATCAATAAATACTCCAGAGAATGAATATTCATTCACACTGTAGACTCCTTAGGAAGATACGAGAGAGTTTGTTAACATAATATTATAGCATTCTACATGTTTATTTAGTCTTTATTTTTTATTTTTTATTTTTTGAGACAGAGTCTTGCTCCGTTGCCAGGCGCCAGGCTGTAGTGAAGTGGTGCCAACTCGGCTCATGGCAGTCTCTGCCACTCGGGTTCAAGCAATTCTCCTGCCTCAGCTTCCCGAGTAGCTGGGACTGCAGGTGCGTGCCACCACGCCCAGCTAATTTTTGTATTTTTAGTAGAGACGGGGTTTCACCATGTTGGCCAGGATGGTCTCGATCTCTTGACCTCGTGATCCACCCGCCTCAGTCTCCCAAAGTGCTGGGATTACAGGCGTGAGCCACCGCGCCCAGCCCTATTTAGTCTTATTAAGTTTTGACAGCAATTAAAAAACATGTGCATAGTTGCATGGTTGAAAATAGTGGTGATGTCACTCAGTTGTGCAAAATATTTGGGATAACAGGCAGCATGTTTAGTACTTAACCTACGTTCTCATTCATATTGGCAGCAGCTTCTTCCCTTATCCTGTTAACAACAAATTATAATTTATGAATGGTAATTTGAAAAGTAGACTCTGTATTAAACTTTGGTTTAAGGCTCAGAAGATTTGCATCAACACCAATGAATAAAGTAACCTCTTAGAGGGTACTTTATCTTTCCTAGTTCCTGTCCACTGAAAATGGTCACTATATCAAGAAAATTCCTTGCGATAGATTATCTGAGAACCTAAGCCACTGCTAAATCTAAAGGTTGGACAACCTTTGGGATGGTTTCATTAACATTCACCTTCCTCATGTAACTCAGATTTAGTTCTCATTCTAGCTCAGCCCCTGTATGGTTTGGGCCAATCTCTTAAATCTCCCTGGACATCAGTTTGCTTATCTTTTTTTTTTTTTTGAGACAGAATTTCAGTCTTGTTACCCAGGCTGGAGTGCAATGGTGCAATCTTGGCTCACTGGAACCTTCACCTCCCAGGTTCAGGCGATTCTCCTGCCTCAGGCTCCTGAGTAGCTGGGATTATAGGTGCCCGCCACCACGCCCGGCTAATTTTTTGTATTTTTAGTAGAGACAGGGTTTCACATGTTGGCCAGGCTGGTCTCGAACTCCTAACCTCAGGTTATCTGCCTCCCTTAGCATCCCAAAGTGCTGGGATTACAGGCATGAGCCACTGTGCGCAGCCCAGTTTCCTTATCTTTAGAATCAGGTTATTTGCTAAAATAGCTAGGAGGACTTTTCAAGTTCAAATATTCTACTGTGGGTTATCTTACCATCTTACTGCCTCTGTCCTTTTTCTCTTCCTCCCCCACTAGTGAGCTGGTCCTCCTGCCTTTCGTAGCATGGCACATGTAGATACACTGTTTTCTTCCACATTTTGCTTTGACCTAGAGGTTTTCTTCAACTTGGAGGGCTGAGAAGCAGTAATTGCTTGTGTTGTTTGGAACGGTGCCCGTTGGCATGCACAGATCCTTTCCACAAAGGGCCTAGGAGTCCCTTCCTTTTGGGAAGCACATTCCTGAGAGTGGTTGCAGAAGTAGCAAGAGGTTGCAGAGTAAACACAGATTCCTGTGTTGGAGCGACATTCCTAAATTGCAATGTTCAGCAGACTTAGGTGATTGTGATCTATGGGGGCTGTGGGGAGTGAGTAGGTATGCGCAATTCATTATGAGTGCCACACAAATGAAATGTCCATGGTTTTGGAGCAAGGAAGTGCTTCATAACACCTCACAGCTTCTGGATTATTTTGTTACATTTTTTGTTTAATTGAAGGCACAACCAGTTAAGTTCCAAAGCACTTCAGGTGAAATCATTGTTTCATCAAGAAGTGTATTGCAAGAGGTAAACTAAGATTATTCCTGATTGGATTTACCTGCATTCTAATTTCATTATTAGATGCAAAAGGACAAGTCAGGTACAAGCTGTTTTCTGGTGAGATGTGCATGGGAAGTGTTTCTCTAAAACAGTTGTCTGCCACGTGGGAAGGCAGGTCTGGGCTGTTAGAAGTAGAAGAAAGAGATTTAAAGAACTGGGAAGGAGGGAGAAAATAAAGAAGGGTGGCCTGTGAGGATATGTACAGACAGAGAGGTAGCAGGCGCTGAAGGCCAAGAGGTGAGCTGTCCCTGTCTGGGCAGGAGAAGTGCGCCAGGGGCAGCTGCCTGCACCCCCTGCTCTGGATTCCTGCAGCAGCGGTCCCAGGAGAACAAGAGAGAAATCCTGACAAGTAGCAGAGCCGGTGCAGCACGTCCGGGTTGGGGTAGGGTTGAGGCCATCACCTGCAGCTGAAGTATGACCCAGATGGGAAGTAGGAAGTGTGGCGCCTGAGCTTCCTGTATAAATAAACGCGCTGCTGCCGCCGCGGCTGCTGGCGAGCTGTGGCCCACGCTCGCGCTGCAGCGTCCCCGGGCATCGCAGCTGCCAGTCAAGGCCAGGAGGCTGTCGGGGACTCCTCCTCCTCCCGACCCGTAGGTCTGGGAGCGCGAGTCCGGTTGCAGTCTTGAAAAGTGTAAAGCTGTCAGCCTCAGAGCACGCAGGAAAGACGGAGAGAATGAAAGAGCTCCTCCTGCCCCGTGTGCGAGCAGCCCGGACTGGCGGTGAGCGCGGGGGACGCTACTGAGAAGCCCGGCGCGGAGGAACGCAGGTCCCCTACCAGGTAGGTTTAGCGAGCTTTCAAAAGGCTACAGGCGTTGCAAGACCAGAATGGTATTGCTGGATTAAGGGAGAAGGACGGGATTTTCTGTCTCTAGTGCTCAAACCATACAGAACTGAATTCATTCTGAATGCCTAAACACCTGTTAACTTAAAAAAAAAAAAAAAAAAAAGGATGGCTTTGTAAAAGGAAAGTAGTTTGATTTCTAATAAAATAGCTTCTGTAACAGAATGTATTGCAGAATCCCAGATTGGACCAGATCTCTCCCTAGGTCTTAAGGGAGACCAAAAGTTGTCATAATCTCGGATTATGCATTATAGTGCTTATTTTATCAGGTAATTGCTGATGAAACAGACTGGATTCTATAAGAGCCATTCTCAAATTTAAGTTAAAATGAAACTGCCGGTTCTACAGGGAAAAGGTACCTTTTGCTTATTCTTGCTAGAACATCTTTTGTTTTTCTCGTGAGTTTCAAGGATCCCGGTCTAAGTCTACTGCTCATGCATATGTACTCTTCACATTCAGATTTCCCAGAAATTAATTCCTTTCTCTGGGAAATGTTCTTTCTTCATGTTCCCATAACAGACTGTCAGTTTCTTACTGCTTTCTGCCACATGTATCTTATCAAAACATTAGCTGTGAGTTCTTAATAGAACTATCTCTGCTCTTCTGATTTGGCATTTCTGGACGTTTATTTGAACATTGAGAGGTATGAATTAAATAACAATATACCTAACATTTCTGAAGAAGCAGATTAGGGGGTGTCTGTGCCCAGAAGCAAAATAGATGAAATTTGGGATGACTCAGTTTTTAGGGTGTGGGTAAGAGGCGAAAGAAACCTAGCCAGTCCCAAGTTGCTGGCTAATTAGAGTATCTGGCTGCTGTAGCTTTCACTGAAATGAGCCTCTTGGTCCCTTTCACATGTAATCCCTCGGTGAGTCTCTCCTTCTCCTTAGTTTATCTTTCCTTCACAACCCAGGTCCTTTTCATGGGTAACAGTACCTTAAATATTTCTAAAACTATCTTGAGGGAGAGAAAAACCTATAGCAGATCCTCAAGGCCACTTGTAGACCAAGGTCATGGTTTCACACAACCCCTGCTCTGCCCTTGCACAACGTTGACTGGCATTTTTATTTTACTTTTGTAGTGGGCATGAACTTAGAAAAGTGGGAAAGGTAAAAACCTCTGCTTCAAAAAACCTCTGACTAATTAATGGTCTTCATGATGTTAAAAAAAGGTAAATATGTATAGTGAACGTGAACAAGATGTTGAGTAGAATTGGGTTGCTTGGCTTTTGATTTAAAACAAGCAAAACTCAACCCAAAAAAAAAAACCCCCAAAACCCCAAACCAATCACCCTAGATAACTTGCTCCTACACTACTGTGCTGGAAGTAAGGCTCAAGCGTGGTCAAATCCTGTCCATTTACCCAGAGTTTTACAAATATTTACAGTCATCTATGCCAAATATCTTTGTGCTGAGCCCCAAAGAACATTCTCAGCATTCAAAAGCCCCATTCTCATGAATGATTTCAGTTCATTGGCAATTTAAAGGCATTCAGTCTTCCAAACTAGGTCAGCTTAAGACATGTCTTTTTAAAATAATCAGTTTTGGGGTCTCAAATTATGAACCAGTTTTCGGAGCCAAACTCTACAGCAGAGAGAAGAGTATGAACTCTCTGGAAAGAAAAAGCTTACTTTATTTATCTACGTGGTATGACCATTTAACTTCCTGAAAAACATCTTTCTCTTCAGTAATGTGAACATTTTTAATCTGAGGAATTTTAGAATTCAGTACTTAAAATTTCCTTCTTGAGAAGTCATTTCAATATTTTAGACATTTAGAAACATTTACGTGTATGCCAGAATCATTTCTCCGAAGTGTTTCTGCTAATCCTGGCTTCTGTGTCTCCCCTGGCTTTGCCTTTATGACATTACTTTCTTGGTGAGAGAAGTTCTTAGTGTTTGAAATCTCTAGTTGAGATAGAGGTCAGGAATCATGCCGAACCCAGATGTTAGTGAAGGAACAAAGTCCGAGTGGTTTTGGGACTAAGCCTACTTTGTGCAACTGATTATTTTGGATGTGGGGAAAGGGCCAAGCTGCCAGACAATTCATGCTTTTCGCTTGGGCTTTGGGAAATAGGTATCTGTAGCCATTGGTCCTAAATACTGAAACATTTCTTTCAGGGGTGCCTACCTTAATTTACAGAAGCTCCTTACCTACCAAAAATTGTCAATATTTTCAGCTTGTGAATTTCTGGAAGTGAATACAGATGAGAACCAGGCCTTTAATATTTTCTCTCCTCCTTGTACAATCAGAAAAATTAACCACTCTATTATTGAATGACTACGATTTGCTAGGTGCTTTGTTAGATGCTAGGATATAAAGATGGCTAAGATGTGGTTTCTGTCCTGAAGAAATTCTCATAAGTTTGAAAGTGACTTGGGACTAGAGTGATAGTTCTTAATTCATGTTGCTTTGCCAGATTATAAAAAGTACTTTGATGTTTGTCATCTCAATCATCTTAATATTTTTGGTACTGTTACCTTAACCATTTGACCATTAAGTAACCAAAGAGGTATGTGACACCTAATTTATATAAATATTGTAATTTACATTTTTTACCTTTAGGTGTATGTGGGAGGTCTTGGACTAAAGTTTTAGTTTTATTAACTTTGGCATTTGCTATCCACCTAGTCAGTGAGTACTTTGGAACCTAATGCATCATACTGTAGTGGTTATTAAAAAATTGATAACTATATATTAACTAGAGTAAAAATGACCAGTGGTTCTACAACATGGAATGAGGAGCTTCTCATCTGTGATCAGATCTCTTTCTTGAATTCAGAACACAACAATCTAAGTGAAAATACGCTTTTCACATTCATAGCTGGAGATACTTCTGATCACATGGCTTGTAGTATTTATGAGGAGCATGCTTTGAAAGCCATGTTCTATTGTTTTTTAATTCTTTTGATGTCATAAGCTTGAGTCCCAGCCCTTCATCAAGTTGTTCTTTGTTTTTCTTGGAAAGACAGAAAAAGGCAACCCATTTCTCTGTGTTGGACTTGTGGCTGAAACCATAAACCCACACATTCTCCTGCATGTGATTATGTGAAATCCTCTGTTGGCAACCTCCTCAACTAGTTGACCCTTAATAAGTAGGAGCTGGGTTTAATCACCTTTATATCTCTAGCACCTAATGTGCAGAATTTGTTGTTTGTGGGTTGACTTTGTTTCCTTCATGATAAATTCCTGTTATAGGAAGTTAATTGGCAAAGACATACAAAGATTTACACCTGAACTTTGCTGAGGTGGGATGAAGATTCCTCTTCCAAATGGATTTCCAGATTGTCTCTAATTAAAATTTCTATATGAAACTTTTAACTTTCACAGGAGGGGGTGATATTAGCACATGCTTTTATTCATTTGAAAAAATTTTTTTTGATTTGGATATTTGTGCTTTAGCGGGTCTGGTTTCCTGGTAACGTCCTGACCCGAGAAATCCACCTGGCTCTTGCTCTATGAGGCTGTTTGAAATACCACTTCTCCTTGATCGGTTAATTACATCATTGTCTGACCTGCCTTTAAGTGGCGTTCCTTCCTGCTTCTGAGCTTTGTTGTTATGCCAGGCAGAGGGAAGAAAATGATTTTGCAGGGCTGTGTGAATAACTGTGGGAGGCAGGGAACCACTGATTAAAACAGGAGTGGGCAAGGCGCAGGGGTGATATTGAAGAGGCAGCTACCATGATGAATGCAAAATTGCCATGCCAAAAATATCATTGAGCTATTATTCTCGTATTCAATCCTACCTTCTTTGATAAGTTTATATTGTTAGGAAAACTGGGAATGGATTTCCACCTCTTGGGCCTTACTCTGTAGCATAATGAGAACATGGAAAGAAGGCAAGAAGAACGAAATGTGCTTTTAAGAAAAAGGAGCAGCATTTTGCAGATGTTAAAACTAGATGTGCCAGATGTTCTCTCCTCTGTAGGATTCGGAATTAGCTTACCACAATGTCATGTATATGGTTGGCAGTGCTGGCATATCAGCACCAATATACATTTTGCAGGAAAAAATATTAGATCTCAGTAAATTAGTTGTAATGGACTTTTTCCATAACCTAATTTCAGACAGTAAAGAGACTGTTCAGAAAACAGTTCTTGCTGATACTTTAAGATGCCTCTCCTTCCTGATGAAGTGCCTGCTTTTTTTACACACAAAAAAGGTTAATAGGGATATATTTGCATATCAGCTCCATTTTTAGAAGGTAATAGTCTCCAAGTTACAAAGTTGTGATCTCATTGCCATCCTAGAAACTGTTGAGATGACGATGTTAAAACGAAGGAATTGTAGACTAAAGTGCTTTTTGAGCACTTTAAGCCATGAAGCAGTAGAGAGAAAACAGAAGTCCTTTTCCCTACCACAGGAGGCACAGTGCTAAACAGTGTCTTTATAACACTGCTACCTCACAGAGCCTGAATAGGTGAATATACTTCCTCACGTCTAAGACCTAAATATTTCCTGGTTTTGCTTATGTTAGAGAATATTTTCTAATCTCTTTTATTTTTTCAAATAATGACAACGTATCTTATGTGCGATACCATGTATGTGCTCATTGGCTTTGAGCATTATTCTTTTAAACATTAATTAATAGATATGCAATATATTTCAGTAATTGCATTTCCCTGACTATGAGTTTGGTAGCCTGTGTTTCTATTGGTTCATGTCCTCTTAGGGGATGTATTGGAACTGTTTTTCTGATTGGAAGGGTGTATGCTGGTTCATCTTGTCCTTGAATGACCTTGGAGGTGTAAGCAGAGAGTAGAGCTACAGCACTGGCCGCAAAGGAGGTCTACCAGAAGCCCTTGCCTCCTTCATTGTTCTTGCTACCACCGCCAGCCAGCAGGTCACCTGCCATTGTATTTAGATTGTCTTTAGGATGGGATGTCAGCTAATTGCTGATAATGGTCAGCACTTTACTAGACTCAGTCAGTACCATTTGGGTCACTAATAGTTTCTGTTAGGAACATGAACCAGTAGCTAACTAAATCACTCTATTGGGCAGAAGTACCAAGATCAACATAATGCTGATTTTCAGATTGTGTTGAGTGGGAACTGATTGCCTCGTGTGTTCTTAGCTGGTATTGGGAGAGCTTTCCTAACAAGGCACGGATGCGACTTTAGATGGCTGCTCTTTTTTCTGCTTTATTAGAATATTAGCTTCTGGAGAATGTATCTGCATTATACAGGGCAACCCTTCAGCCTTTCTTCATCACCACCTGCCCTTCCCAAAAACTTTCTTCTTTGCTACCTCCTTCCCATATTGATGCATTCATATCTGTTATTCCAGCTACTTCACAGTGATGACTCCATGTCTTGCAAGGGCTTAGAAACACGTTAGACTATTCATATGTCTCCTCTTCTATTTTGTTCCCTGTTCTTGAGTAACTCCTAGATTATCATAGCATAGCTTGGAATGAAGACCTCAGTGCAGATCAACTGGATTTTTATTTACATTAATATCCTGTGACATCAGTAATAACCAGTTGATTCATTTTAGTAGCATTCTATTTCTTAGTCTCTTTAGTTGTGCTTTAGCAATTTCTCCAAATTTTAAAGTCTCTGCATAATGATGTAAAAATTCCAAAGTAATTAGGAATAAGTGTCCTAATAATAATTGGGTTAAGTATCCTAATAAAACATTATCTTTTCCAATTACACTATCTTTTTGGGCAAGGGAATAACTGTTGATTTTGGACAGTCAAACAGACATGAACTACATTGGTTAAAAATGCTTTGAATGGTCAAGCACGGTGGGTTATGCCTGTAATCCTAGCACTTTGGGAGGCTGAGGCAGGTGGATCACGAGTTCAGGAGTTTGAGACCAGTCTGATCAATATAGTGAAATCCTGTCTCTACTAAAAATACAAAAATTAGCACGCGCCTATAGTCCCAGCTACTCAGGAGGCTGAGGCAGAAGAATTGCTTGAACCCGGGAGGTGGAGGTTGCAGTGAGCCGAGATTTCACCACTGCAATTCCAGCCTGGGTGACAGAGCATAAATCTGTCTCAACAAAACAAAACAAAACAAAAACACAACTTTGAATGGCCAAGTGTGGTGGTTCACGCCTGTAATCCTAGCACTTTGGGAGGCTGAAGTGGGCAGATCATGTGAAGTCAGGAGTTCAAGACCACCCTGGCCAACATGGTGAAACTCTGTCTCTACTAAAAACACAAAAACTAACCAGGCTTGGTGGCGGGCATCTGAAATCCCAGCTACTTGGAAGGCTGAAGCAGGTGAATCACTTGAACCTGGGAGGAGATAGCAGTGAGCGGAGATCACATCACTTCACTCCAGCATGGGTGACAGATCGATACTCCATCCCCCCTGCCAAAAAAAGAAAGAAAAAAAATACTTTGAATGTTGGCTCTCCCATCATTTGCATTTTTGGAGCAGATTGAGATTATTTTTTCAGGCCATCAGCAGAATGTAAACATTCCTTATACATCCCTTGCTGAAGTATTTCTTTCTTTGGCAATTCTAATGAAAACACATGAGGGAAAAGGTGATTTTCCTGTTCTTTCCTATCAGATAGTACTTGCTTCTCATACAATGAACACTTTATAGTGGGAGAGACACATAAAGCAGGTAGAGCTGCTGGGTCTCCTTTCCTGGTAATTTAGTGCAAACTCAGATGCTTCAGAATGGCTTTCTTTCCTTACATGGCCCAGACAATCTGTCTTGTTCTATGATTAGGTATATGTAAGCAAGTGATACCTGCTATCAACCTTAGAATGCCTAAACCTGAAAGGCAGTTGTCAGATTTCTCTCTCTCTTTTTTTTTTTTGAGATGGAGTTTCATTCTTGTTGCCCAGGCTGGAGTATAGTGGCGTGATCTCAGCTCACCGCAACCTTTGCCTCCCTGGTTCAAGGGATTCTCCTGACTCAACCTCCTGAGTAGCTGGAATTACAGGCACCCACTACCATACTCAGCTAATTTTTTGTATTTTTAGTAGAGATGGGGTTTCATTATGTTGGCCAGGCTGGTCTTGAACTCCTGACCTCAGGCAAGCCACCCGCCTTGGCCTCCCAAAGTGTTGGGATTATAGGTGTGAGCCACCACGCCTGGCCCAGATTTCTCTTCTTTCCAAGGTGTCCCTTGCATTCTCTGCCAAAATTATTTTCCCAAGGGGTTCTTGAAACTCAGTGAGAGGCACAGCCACATCTGTAATCACTGTAAAAGTAATGACAATTGTTATCTTTTAAAATCAAGTGGTAGGGTGGGTAATTCAAGTCAGTTTCTTATTTCTGTTAGAAATGTGAGGTATGAGGCCAAACAAGTTGAACAACCCAGTCAGAGTGAGTTAGCCTCTCTCTGGAATGAAGACTTTTCTTGAAATCTGGAGGGAAGTAGGTGTGAATTGCCTGTGCCCCTATGAAGTTGTGGCCCAATGGGAGGGACACGAAGAGCTGGGAGTGTGTTATCAAATGTTCTGAGCTTCCAGAAGCTCTACTATTGGGGGTTTCATGTTATGAAGACCAGTGAATCTTAAAATGACACAAAGGAAGAAATGCAAAGAAATCTTGGAGCCTTTGACAGGCATCTCAAGTGTGGGGCAATTCATTAGACGCTTTCGGTAGGCTCCTGTTCACTGTTCGAGGAGCTCGTTTTGCAATGAATCAATGATGAAAGGATTTCTTGTTTGATATTCTTTTTTTTTTTTTTTATAAAGTGCTCACTGCATGTCATTCATTTTTTAAACATTCATTGCTGGTTTTGCCCAAAGTGAAAAACTAACGAGTTAGTTTTTAATCTGTGTGCGGTGCAGGTTTAGGCTTCGTGATGGTGCCTGGGGGGCTGCTGAGTGGGGAAGGTCAAGGGGGACTGGCTCTGGACACCCACTGTTGGGTGCCAGCACCTGTCTACCTGAATCTGTTTTATACAATGGTGGTTTGACTAAGATTTTTGTTTTTTGGAAAGCTCATTGCTTGAAAAATATCTGAGAGTCATTGCTTTAGGGAATTGGTGTTGTACACAGAAAAATAAATCACTTTTTGAAGAATCATTTTGGATTGTTCACATCTCAAAGAGGGGAAATATGTAACTTTCCTCCTCTGACACTGAGTCACAAGTCCTGCCCGTTTGGAATTTTTTAAACAATGCATCTCTGCTATGTAAAGCCTTTTCTATCATGAAAATATTTTACATATAACATATATTTTTTATAACTTTGACTTCATAGCCTATAGGCATGTAACGCCTTAGTTTAAAGGAGTACAAACTTACTTACTGTTTATAGTAAGAGACAATTATGTTTCACATGGCCTTGATTGCCACAGTTTCTAGTTCTACCTTCAAAAGAAGACTATTTCTAAGAAATATCCAATTATAGGTATTCTAGTATGGATAATAATTGAGGCATTAGAGGAATCCAATATGTCTTTCAAAAGTATCTAATTAATTTCTAAGAGGTATCCAATTACGTCTGTTTTTCAAAAGTACATTAAAACTTTGGCCTGTTTAATGTCTCCTAAAAAAAAATAAAGAGTAAGACTGAGAAATACCTGGATTTCTTGAAGAGCACGCAGATCTCTTGCGAGATCAGAACATCAGGCTTGGCTCTTCACACCAGCTTTCTCCAAACGGCTAAGTGTATTTGACATTTGGGGTGTGGGATGGTTCTGGCCTGTGTCATTTCTCCTTTTCCCCTACTCTGGAAGCATTTACTACCTACATTTCTTGTTGATTTACTTGGGATTTCTCTTGAAAGAAAGCTAATTAAGCAGTGCAGCAGTGTTGAGAACGTAGAGATGAGAAGACTGGTGGGGAAGCTGGTGGGACTGTGTGCTGTGAGCTGGGGAGTGTTGGAGACGCAAGCTAATGACAGTTGTTTAAGTATGAACTGGGAAGAAGGAAGAGGTAAAATCATTCATGTTTACACCTGTGTGGATCCTAAAGAGAGGTTTTTAAAGAAACTCAAAATGCTGAATTCGACGTGCAGGTCTATTTGAATTTAACTTGCTCTTGGTTGATAGCTCCTCAGTAGTTAATGGAAAAAGAACATTGTGTCTTGAACCTTATTGGACCTTTGCCGAGTAAAAACATGTCTTCCACGTGGAAACGTGGAAGACATGGTTTTTAATTACTTGGAATCAAGTCTTCTGGTACTGAGTACTGGGAGTAGGTGAAAAATCTGAAGTGCTCCAGGTTGCTAGAGTTAGTAATTGTTGACTCTCTGGTATGACTTAAAGTGAATGTGGACAAACTGACAAGCGAATATCTCATTTATTTGTTTCCCTTTCCATCTAATTGAATTTGTTTTTCCCCTACTTGTTTCAGTACTTTCGTACTTACATATTGAGACTTAAGCTATTGTGGGACTTGGTAGCAAATGACATACATGTAATTTCTTTTGCCCGAAAATTAAGAGGAAAAGAGTTTGGTTCTTGTAGGGGGAGGTGTTTTTGCTATTATTTATCTTTTCTTTCTTTGAGATGAGTTCTCACTCTGTCGTCCAGGCTGGAGTGTAGTGGCACAGTCTTGGCGCACTGCAACCTCCGCCTCCCAGGTTCCAGCCATTCTCCACCTCAGCCTCCTGAGTAGCTGGGATTACAGTCACCTGCCACCACGCCCAGCTAATTTTTGTATTTTTAGTAGAGACAAGGTTTCACCATCTTGGCCAGGCTGGTCTTGAATTCCTGACCTCGTGATCTACCCTCCTAGGCCACCCAAAGTGCTGGGATTACAGGTGTGAGCCACTGTGCCCAGCCTATTTGCAATTATTTCTATGGCAGAACTTATTAGAATTGGACACTCTTTAAAAACAGTAAAAACTATAGGATTTTGCTTTTGTTTAATCAGGACATGAAATTTCCTGATGTGATATAAAATATGAATATGTAGGGAAATTATTTTCACAATTATTTAGTCTCTTTTAAAGATAAAGATTCAGAATAAAAACAATCTAGTGGAAGAACTTGGGTTGTAGTTTTTATTTTTCAGTCTAAAAATATCTTTTCCCATAGTCATGCCATGTGTAGAGACAAATTTTGTTCTTGTACAACTTTAGGGACCTTAAGGATAGGTGTGGTCATGGACTTGAACTCTCTTTTTCTCTTTCCATTCCCCTTCCTCCTCCCTTTCCCAGCTTCGTTTGTCCATGTGACATCAACGTAAGGCAGCTCTGGTGTAATGGATCTGGCACTGGGCTTGGTGGCCTCAGAAGGTTGAGGTTTGTATTCTGCTCTGCTGTGTACAAGCTCTGAGAACTTTGGCAGATTACCTAACTTATCAGTACCACAATTAATCTATAAAATGAGGAAAACAATTATTTCATCATCCCAAGCAGAAACTCTGTACCTGTGAACATGCCAGGTGAGGAGATGTACCTGCCTCCTCCTCCTGTGGTCCCAGGTACTCAGGAGGTGGAGGTAGGAGGGTCATGCGAGCCCAGGAGGAGTTCAAGGCTGCAGTGAGCTATGATTGTGGCACTGCGCTCAAGCCTGGGCAGCAGAGAGACACCCAGTCTCTAGGAAAAAAAAAAACCCACAATCACTCTTTATTTTCCCCTCCCACCGGCCCCTGGTAACCTCTATTCTACTTTTTGTCTCTCAGAATTTGACTACTGTAGGTACCTCATGTAAGTGGAATTATATAATATTTGATCTTCTGTCTGGTCTATTTCAGTTAGCATGATATCAAGGTTCATCCACGTTGTAATGTGTCAGAATTTTATTTCTTTTTATTCCATTGTATGTATATGCCACTTTTTTTTCGTTTGTCTGTTTTTTGGATTTTCTTTTTCATTTTTTTTTTTGAGACAAAGTTTCATTCTGTCACCAAGGCTGGAGTGCAGTGGCACATTATGGCTCACTGAAACCTCTGCCTCCCAGGTTCAAGCAATTCTCCCATCTCAGCCTCCCAAGTAGCTGGGATTACAGACATGTGCCACCGTGCAAAATTTTGTATTTTTAATAGAGACGAGGTTTCACCACGTTGGCCACGCTGGTCTTGAACTCCTGACCTCAAGTGATCCACCTGCCTCGGTGTCCCACAGTGCTGGGATTACTGGCATGAGCCACTGCGCCTGACCTCATTCTTCTGTTGATGAACACTTGGGTCGCTTCAACCATTTGGCTATGGTGAATAATGTTGCTATGAGCATGGGTGTACACATATCTCTTTGAGATTCTTCTTTCGGCCTTTTGAGCATATACCCAGAAGAGGAATTGCTGGATCATACGTTACCTCTTTAACTTTTTGAGTGACATTCTATTTTTAAGTGCTTTTTGAGTCTGTGGAATTGATTGTAGTGATGCAACTCCTAAATGATGTTTGCTCATAGTGGAATTCCCTCCCCAGCTTTATTAAGGTATAATTGACAAATTATATGTATTTGTGGTATACAGTGTGGTTTTTTGCTATACATATACATTGTGAAATACTTAAGCTAATGAACGTTATCACTTCTCTTTTTTTTTTTGTGGTGAGATCATTTAAAATCTACTGTTGGCCATTTTCAAGTATACAATGTATTATTACTAACCCTAGTCACCATGCTGTATGAGACTCCCCAGAACTTACTCATTTTGTCTAAATGAAACTTTGTAAGCTTGGCCAACATCTCATTCCCACCTCACCATAGTGGTCTTTTAATTTCCGTAACTCATATGCTGTGACTCGGGACTGTGAGGTCAGCTTAAATTTCAGGACTTCAGGGACACCTTGCCAAGGTAGCACACTCTGTAGCCCGTGGTTCTCAGAAATGCATTCGCTGTAAGTTTAGGGATAACTGAGGGTGAGAGTTTGATCAACTGGCCTCCCGATGTGTTGGCTAAACAAGAGCTTTATCAATCCATATAGTATTTTCTGCTTTGGACCTTTTATAGGGATTGAGGAGACTCAAGAAAGTTGAAGACAGGCTGATGGGCTCAGCTGGTAGGCTCCAGTGTCTCACCATGACGGCTGAAAATTCCACTCCTGGAGACCTGGCTGCAGCCCCCGTCATCACTTGCAAACTCTGTCTGTGTGAGCAGTCTCTGGACAAGATGACCACACTCCAGGAATGCCAGTGCATCTTTTGCACAGCTGTAAGTTTTCCTTGATGCTTTCACTATGAGAAAATACAATGGGAAAAATTATAAAAGTAGGGTATATTTCTGCAGTTTATTGGGAAGCCAAACTTTGCTGCAATATGATCCTGCTTTGGAAAGCATTTCATATTTGAATCTATTTCCAAATAGTATCTTAAATGATAAATCATGGGTTTACCTGTTCTAGGTAAGTATAATGTATGTTTGAAATTTAATTATTGGTTGAATAGTCTTTCTGTTAAGGTTCAAGCTATGGAACTTATTTATTTATTTATTTAGAAAAAGAGAGAAAAGGAGAATGAAAGAAAGAAACAGCAAAAGAAAGAAAAAAAAGAATGAAAGAGAGAAAGAAAGAGGAAGAGAAAGAGGGAGAGAGAATGGGATTCTTGTTTTATTGCCCAGGCTAGAATACAGTCTAAAAATGGGTATTAAAAACCTCTTTAATGCCAATAATTGTGCTTAACAAGGGAGACAGGAAGGAATAGGGGATGAAAATAACAAATAAGCAGACAACCAATATTTTATTTAAACCTGTGAAATGCTATGCAATTGCTGGGGAGTGATTTACTTCCAATTATGTGGTCACTTTTAAAATAGGTATAATGTGATA
>CAUYQU010026075.1:0-30769 GCA_963574635.1 Cheracebus regulus
GTGTGCCACCAGCCAACTAATTTTTGTATTTTTTAGTAGAGACGGGGTTTCACCACATTGGTCAGGATGGTCTCGATCTCTTGACCTTGTGATCCACCCGCCTCGGCCTCCCAAAGTGCTGGGATTACAGGTGTGAGCCACTATTTCAACACTCTTAAAGAAAAGAATTTTCAACCCGGAATTTCATATCCAGCCAAACTAAGCTTCATAAGCAAAGGAGAAATAAAATTCTTTTGAGACAAGCAAATGCTGAGGACATACCTTGCAAGACCTCCTGAAAGAAGACCTAATTATGGAAAGAAAAAATCGGTACCAGCCACTGCAAAAACATACCAAAATATAAAAACCAATGATGTTATGAAGAAATTACATCAACTAGTATACAAAACAACCAGATGGCATCATGATGACAGGATCAGATTCACACATAACAATATTAACTTTAAACGGAAATGGGCTAAATGCCTCAATTAAGAGACACAGACTGGCAAAATTGGATAAAGAATCAAGACCCACCAGTGTCCTGTATTCAGGAGACCGATCATGTGCAAAGACACACAAGGGCTCGAAATAAAGGGATGTAGGAAAATTTACCAAGCAAATGGAGAGCAAAAAAGAGCAGGGTTTGCAATCCTAGTCTCTGATAATACAGACTTTAAGTGCACAAAGGTCACAAAAGACAAAGGACAATACATAATGGTAAAGGGATCAATTCAATAAGAAGAGCCAACTCACCTAAATATATGTGCACCTAATACAGGAGGACTCAGATTCATAAAACAAGTTCTTTGAGACCTACAAAGAGACTTAGAGTCCACACAATAATAGTGGGAGACTTTAACACCCCACAGTCAATACTAGACAGATCAATGAGACAGAAAATTAACAAGGATATTCAGGACTTAAACTCAATTCTGGATCAACTGGACCCAATAGACATCTACAGAACTCTTCACGTCAAATTAGAATATACATTCTTCTTATGTCACTTGGCACTTACTCTAAAATCAGCCACATAATTGGAAGCAAAACACTCCTCAGCAAATGCAAAAGAACTGAAATAGTAACAGTCTCTCAAACTGGAGTGCAATCAAATTAGAACTCAGGTCTAAGAAACTCACTCAAAAACACACAATTACATGGAAACAGAACAACCTGTTCCTGAATGATTTCTGGGTCAATAATGAAATTAAGGCAGAAATCATGAAGTCCTTTGAAACCAATGAGAACAGAGAGATAACATAACAAAATCTCTGGGACACAGGTAAAGCAGTGTTAAGAGGAAAATTCATAACACTAAATGACCACATTAGAAAGCTAGAAAGCTCTCAAATCAACACCCTGACATCACAATTAAAGAGCTAGAGAAGCAAGAGCAAACTAATCCAAAAGCTAGAGGAAGACAGGAAATAACTAAGATCAGAGCAACCCTGAAAGAGACAGAGACACAAAAAACTCTCCCAAAAGAATCAATGAATCCAGGAGTTGGTTCTTTGAAAAAATTAATGAAATAGACGGATAGCTGGACTAATAAAGAGAGAATAATCAAATAGACACAGTAAAAAAAAGGATAAAGGGGATATCACCACTGACCCCACAAAAATGCAAACTACCATCAGAGAATGCTATAAACACCTCTATGCTAATAAACTTGAAAATCTAGAGTAAATGGATAAATTCCTGGACACATACACCCTCCCAAAATTAAACCAGGAAGAAGTTGAATCCTTGAATAGACTAATAAATTCTGAAATTGAGGCAGTAATAAATACCCTACCAACCAAAAAAAAAAAAAAGATGGATTTACACTTGAATTCTGCTACTAGAGGTACAAAGAGGAGCTGGTACCATTCCTTCTGAAACTGTTCCAAACAACAGAGAAGGAGGGACTCCTCCCTAACTCATTTTATGAAACCAGCATCATCGTAATACCAAAATCTGGTGCACACACACACACACACACACACACACACTTCGGGCCAATATTCCTGAAGAACATCATTGTGAAAAGCCTCAATAAAATACTGGAAAACCAAATCCTACAGCACATCAAAAAAACTTATCCACCACAATCAAGTTGCCTTCATCCCTGAGATGCAAGGCTGGTTCAACTTATACAAATCAATAAACACAATCCATCATATAAAGAGAACAAAGAAAAAAACAACTTGATTATCTCAATAGATGCAGAAGAGGCCTTTGATAAAATTCAACATTCCTTCATGTTAAAAAGTTTCAATAAACCAAGTACGTGGAACATACCTCAAAATAATAAGAGCTATTTATGAAAAACCCACAGCCAATATCATATTGAATGGGGAAAAACTGGAAACATCTGCTTTGAAACTGGTACAAGACAAGGATGTCCTCTCTCACCACTCCCATTCAACATAGTATTGGAAGTTCTGGCCAGGGCAATTGGGCAAGGGAAAGAAATAAAGGTATTCAAATAGGAAGAGAGGAAGTCAAATTGTTTGCAGATGACATGATTCATATAGAATCATGTCATCTGCAAACAGACATATGAATGAGATGATGGGGTTTTTTAATCCCATCATCTCAGCTCAAAAACTCTTTAAGCTGATAAGCAACTTCAGCAAAAGTCTCAGGATACAAAATCAATGTGCAAAAATCTCAAGAATTTCATTACACCAACAACAAAAGAGTCAATTAAACTAACCCTGCTTATTCCTGTGAACCAACCAGTGATCTCTGGCTGCTGCTCAGAATAAACAACAGGGATAGGTAATGTAAAAAGCTGACTCAATACTCTAATTCTGGGCATGTATTGGAATCAGTTAGCAACTCCATATCAGCTTAGTTTTCAATTGTCACCCAGTTCATGGAAAACTTTCCAATTTAGTTTACTTGGAGTAATTTTGCTTATTTTGCTTTACTGTTATGGAATATCTTGCTGTTGTACTCTTTGTGTAAGAATACAGGATAAGCTTAATCAACATTTTCTCAAATTAAATACATACTAATCTTCCAGATATCACCTTTTGTTGGTACTTGGAGTTACAAATGGTCCTGAGCATAGTGATGCTTTCTGACTGAGCTCCCCCCCGCCAGAGGCCGAGTGCCCCTCCCCACCTGGCGGACAGGATTTCAGGAGCGTTCTGGCCACCGTCCGCGCTAGGGACGCTGCGCTCGCCGGGTGCGGGGCGGGGTTCCGGCCGCAGTGGCATTCGCCCAGCCCCCGGGGCAGGAAGAGCCTAGAATCCGGAAGCACCGAGAGCTAGCAGCGCCTAATCTGGGAGCGCCGGGAGCCGGCCGGAGCCTCTGGCAGGTGCGTGGGACCCGCGGGGTGGGGGGCCGCCGAGGGTCCCTGTAATCCTGGCCAGGAAGTGGCCTGCGCGCCCTGCGCGATGCCTTCTCTACCCGTGGCTGCGCCCTTGTCCTGCGCTGCATCTGCGCTGTAGGCCTGACGCGGCTGTGGGGCGCAGGGTGGGCGCGGTGGTGCAGCCCGCGCCCTCGGGTACCGATGTCGCGGTGGTTCCGCTCTGCCCCGCAGCGCACCCAGGTGACGAGAAACTGGGTGGGGTGGGAGGCGCCCACCGGAGCGGGCACTCACACCTGCGTCTCCGAACCCCTTGCCGTGCTCGAGAAAATGAGCGATTCGCAGTAGCATTCGGTGTTCCTTGTTTCCAGAATGCCAAACGGCTTTCTTTCCTAAAGAAGATGGTTTGGTGAATAATCGGGATTTTCTGACCTTGTAAGTCACTGGGAACACAGTGATAGAAACAAAGTTGAAAACCTCTAACTCAGTTAAATAATTCCTGCGGGGAGGGCCGAATGATTCATCCAGGGATCGAGTTGGTAGATCTCGGCCTCTAGAAAACCAAGGCGCTGCTAAATATTCAAGCCCAAACACTTTGATTCTGGACTGCTGAATGGCAATGATTATATGACAATATCCAGGCATAGTGTTATGATAAAGTGGAAACTCGCTCTCAGTATATGCGTGTTGCAGATTCTTTCATTACATTTGACTTGATCATTTATTAAATAAACATTTATTAGGTCCTGTCTGTGTGCGTTGAGCTGCTTAATGCCACGTAGGAGTGGAATCAAAGTAGTACCTTTGTTGTTTAGGGGTTTAATAATCCCATTAGGAAGGTGCATTACTGATGCCGTTTGAGTCCAAAAACGCAAATAGTGTCAGAAGACTTTCTGTGATCCTGGGCTTTAATTGATGCGTGAAAGGGTTTTTAGTAAGCGTTTATCGAATGCCCCCTGTATATCAAAAAGTGATCTTAGTCTGCGGTGACTCACACATTTCGGAAGGCGGAGGCTCTAGAATCAAGACTGCCCAGAAAGGGAGTCCTCGGGGTTTTGCGAGAGGAGGAAATGCTGTGGGACGAAGACCTGAGAAGCAGGAAGCCACCTGATTCCACCAAACCATTGGTTTATAGAGTGGCCAGGAGTTTGTGAGGAAGTGTGCTGAGGGTTTCTTAGGAACTGGGGCTGTGCCCTGCTATCTTTGGATGGAAGACACTCCGTGAATGTTGCTTAGGGAAGACGCTGGAAAGGGGGACAAGCTGGAGTGACCGTGCAGATTTGCCCTGCAGGATAACCAGCCTCTAGCCCGGTGTCTGCCACGGCTCATGTGTAGGTAATTGGCGCTGAAGAAAATGTGAACTAACACTGTTTAGAGAACACTTTGAAACAAGGAGGTGGCACATGTCGGTTAGGAAGCTGTTAACCCAGAAGGGGCCTCGCATTTTAGAGAGCGTGGAGACGAATCTGTGGAAAGAGAGAGGTCAAGGCATGACTTGAGAAACCCAAAGTGTGCCTTTCCATACCTCCCACGCAGCCGCAGGTGCTAAGAACAGCCCGGAGATCTATGTTTAAAGTGTTTGTACTCTGGCCCAGGCACCGCAGCTCACACCCGTAACCCCAGCACTCTGGGAGGCTGAGGCAGGAGGATTGCTTGAGCTCAGGACTTTGTGACCAGCCTGGGCAAAATAATAGACCCTGTCTGTACAAAAATTAGCTGGACATGGTGGTACAGGCCTGTGGTCACAGCTACTAAGGAGGCTGAGGTGAGAGGATCGCTGGGAGAGAGGTCGAGGTTGCAGTGAGCTGTGACAGTGACTGCATCACTGTACTCCAGATTGGGAGACAGAGCCAGACCATGTCTCAAATAAAATAAAATGTTTATGCTTTGGTTTCATAACTATGTGTACTTAATGCCACTGAACTGTACACTTAAAATGGTTAAGATGGTAAATTTTACCTTCTGCACATTTTACCACAGTTTTTTAAGGGCTAAAAAAAATGCATATACTCCTTGATTCAGGAATTCCACTTCTGGCCATCTACTTTAAGAAAACAATGACAGAGATTTGGCCAAAAAATATATGTACAAACATTCTATTCCAAGTGTATTTCTAATAGTGAACGCTTTTAAATAATGAAATATCTGATGACTTGGGGAAGGATGAAATCAATGCAAAGCTTCTGTAACCACTAAAAATATCTTCAAAGCATTTTTAGTGGCATGGGAAGCATATCATTAAAAGCTAAATAAGCTGTGAAGATGAAAGTTCTATTTTAAAAAAAGTTAAATAAGAGCAACTGTCTATAGCATTAAATATAGAATATTAATAATTTAGAAAATAGAATGATACAAGAAGTAATAATACCAGAAAAAATCATTAAAATCTCAACAGTGGGGGCTGGATGAAGTGACTCACTCCTGTAATTCCAGCACTTTGGGAGGCAGAGGTGGGAGGATAACTTGAGCTCAGAAGTTGGAGACCAGCCTGGCCAGCATGGTGAAACCCCATCTCTACTAAAAGTACAAAAATTAGCTGGGCATGGTGGTGTGTACCTGTAGTCCCAGCTACTCAGAGGCTGAGGCATAAGATTACTTGAACCTGGGAGGCGGAAGGTTGCGGTGAGCTAAGATCGTGCCACTGCCCTCCAGCCTGGGTGACAGAGCAAGACTGGCTCAAAAAACAAAAATCAACAGTAGGGTGTTTTTTAAAAATAACTTTATTGACCGTAATATGTACAACTATTACGTATCAAAAAAATGTTATTGAAAAAATGTACTGAGGTACAATTTATATACCATTAAATTTACTGATTTTAATTGTACAATTCAATTATTTATATATATATATATTTTTATTGCATTTTAGATTTTGGGGTACATGTGAAGAACATGCAGGGTTGTTGCATAGGTACATACATGGCAATGTGTTTTGCTGCCTTCCTCCCCATCGCCTATATCTGGCATTTCTCTTCATGTTATCCCTCCCCATCTCCCCCCACCCACCACTGACCCTCCCCTAGTTCCACCCCCTACAGACCTCAGTGTGTGATGCTCTCCTCCCTGTGTCCATGTGTTCTCATTGTTCAACCCCGCCTATGAGTGAGAACATGCATGAGATAGGGTCTCTATTGCCCAGGCTGGAGTACAGTGGCATGATCACAGCTGACTGTAGCCTGGACCTCCCAGGCTCAAGTGATCCTCCCACATATGTCTTCTGAGTAGCAGGGACCACAGGTGCCACCACACCCAACTAATTTTCATATTTTTTGTAGAGATAGGGTTTCGCCATGTTGGCCAGGCTAGTCTCAAACTCCTTGGCTCAAGTGATACACTCGGCTTGGTCTCCCAAAGTGCTAGGGTTACAGGCATGAGCCACATTGTCTGGCCCAATTCAAAAATTTTTAATAATTTACCAAGTTGTGCACCATCATTGCAGTCTAGTTTTGAACATTTTGATCATTTTAGGTGCTTTTTATTTTTTCTTCATAGTGATTAACTTTTAACATGAAAAAAATTGTTCAAACTTTGATTTGGTAGTTCTAGTTCAGTATTATTTTCTAAGATGGTTGTAGGAGATGCAAACAAGGATTTGCAATCTAAGGATGTTTATCATAACTTTTTATGATACCAAAAATTCAAAATGATTTAATTTTCCAACAATAAATCATTTACAGTCCGTATCTGATAGCCTCTATTAAAAATGTTTTCCAATAATATTTAATGACAAAATGCTAAAGATAAGATGCTGACTGATAATAGCAGGATAGATATTATATGTGTAGTGTGATTTCAATTTTGATTAAAAAAATATATCTATAGTCTGTGGCTGAACATGGTGGCTCATATCTGTAATCCCAGCCCTGTGGGAGGCCAAGGCATGCGGATCTCTTGAGGTTGGGAGTTCGAGACCAGCGTGGCCCACATGATGAAACCCCATCTCTACTAAAAATACAAAAATTAGTCAAGCATGGTGGTGGACACCTGTAGTCCCAGCTACTTGGGAGGCTGAGGCAGGAGAATTGGTTGAACCCAGGAGGTGGAGGTTACAGTGAGCCGAGATTATGCCAGTGCACTCCAGCCTGGGTGACAAGAGCAAAACTCTGTCTCAAAAAACAAACAAAATATATATATATACATATTACACACACACACACACACACACACACACACACACACACACACACACAGTCTGTTATAATACATAGACCTAGAAAAAAGCCCGGAAGAAAAACAGAAAACAAGATGCTAAATAGCCCTAGGTTTTGAGATTTTTATCGTTATTTTTATTTTTGCTGCTATACAGTTCTGTATTTTTCAAATTTTCAACAGTGACCATAAATCACTTTTCCAAGAAACACTTTTGAAACAGGTCAGAGGACTGAACACATCCGGGACCATCTGAAAGAAGTGGACTTGAGCAGCCACTCCATGTCAGCCAGGCTTGGCCAGCATAGGTGGGGGTGCAGTATCTATCACATACAGACTGTCCTGAAAAGTGTTTTGTCTTGTTTTTAATTGTCACACATTACGACTAGCATAGATTAACCTAAATAGTGTGGTGAAATCTCTTTTACCCTACCCCTCATTTCACCCTCCTATCTACGCACAGATGCTAATTAGTGAATGTAAGAGGCAGTGAACAAATGAAACTTGTACATGCTAATGTTACGGAAAGGCAGAATTGCATTGAGAGACTTCAGTTTAACCCAACCTCGATCAAAAGACTAAAAAATAATGAATCCCTAATGTGTTCATTCATTGTGTCCTCGATGGAGGATATAGCATGGGGTGAAGAAGGGCTGGGGTCCCAGGGAGAAGGACTGTAATATATAACAGCATGTGTCAAGACTTGGAGGACCAAGCTGTGAGTTTCTTCTTCCTGAAGAAAAGGCCGGTGTGGCCAGGAGGGAATGAGACAGCCACTGGCCTTGAACCATGATAAGCAATTTGTATTTTATTTGAAATGTAATTTTTAAAAAATCAAGATTCCTCCAGGTATAGTGTGGAGAAGAGATTGAACACAGGTGCAGCAGGAGTGGGAGCCAGTCGGGAAGAGAGGGCATGGGCCAGGGTGGCAGCACGAGGGACAAGTTCTATGGATGGGGGCTGTATCAGAGGCTGTGATGGAAGAGATACAGCTGGCAGAAGGGGGTGGGGGGTGCAGCAAGTCAAGAATAGCACCCAGTGGTTGTTTCCAGCTGAGAGGAATGAAGAGTTCTAGGCTGAGGACCTGGTGCCCCTGTGGTGCCAAGGAGACCCAGAGGTGAGGTGTCAGGGAGACAGTGGCATTGTAGCCTCTATTGGAAGCCCAGAGAATGGGTACCAGCATTCAACACACACAGCAAAGGTACTAGGTAGGGCAGGGCCTCTGACCTGTAGGAGTGGGAAGTCCAACGGCAGGCAGAGCAAAGGAGAAACGCGGAGCCCAATCACGTGCAGAGCGGTGGGCTTTTGGCGACTCCACTTAGTCCCTAGACACGCGGGGCCCACCGCAGAGAGCCTGACCAGCCTGTCCAAACTAACACAGGACCCTGAACGCGAGCCCAAAACTTACACAGGACCCGGAACCGCGATCTGCAAACTAACACAGAACCCAGAACTGCGCTATCTCCAAACTAACACTGGATTTGGAATGCGATCCCCAAACTTACACAGGACCCAGAACTGTGATCCCAAACTGACACGGACCTGGAACCGCTATCGCCAAACTGTTACAGCACGTGAAACCGCGATCCCCAAACTAACACAGGACCTGGAACCGGTGTCACCAAACGGCAACTTACTTTGCAGGGAGCCTGTTAGACTTGACTCCTTGCTTTTTTTTTTTTCTTTCTTTCTTTCTTTTTGAAACAGGGTGTAGCTTTGTAGCCCAGCCTGGAGTGTAGTTGAGTGATCTCGGCTCACTGCAACCTCCGCCTCCCGTGTTTCAAGGAATTGTCCTTCCTCAGCCTCCTAAGTAGCTGGGACTACAGGCGCCTACCATTACACTCGGCTAATTTTTGTATTTGTAGCAGAGACGGGGTTTCACCATGTTGGCCAGGGTGGTCTTGATCTCCTGACCTCGTGATCTGCCTGCCTCGGCCTCCCAAAGTGCTGGGATTACAGGCGTGAGTCAGGCGCCAGCCTCCTTGCTTTTAAAAATTGACAAATATCAATCTGGGCAACATGACGAAAACCTGTCTCTACTAAAAATACAAAAAATGAACGGGGCGTGGTGGCGCCTGCCTGTAATCCCCGCTACTCGAGAGGGAGGCTGAGGCAGGAGAATCGCTTGAACCCTGTGTTAGTCCAAACTGCACCGTTTTGTAAGCTCCCGCTATTTTTCAGACCTTGGTCAAAGTGAAGCTGTTTCTCGGTGGTTCAGGGGTTGAGAAGCATCCTTCCTAACCACCTGACCACAATTCCAACGAAGGCTTATCTAAAGAAACATCCCTATCATATCTCGCTGCGCAAAGGTCCAGAAACACCACGACGACATCCCGCCTATAAATGGGCCAGAACCCATATTCAGGGTTACAAATCAATACACATGGTGGGAACATCTTATCAATATCCTGCCAGGCAACAAGCCATGCTGCCCAGACCCCTCTCGCTCATACCTGTTAAGTACCCACCAGCCTGTAAGCAGGGGTGGCTGTGGCATTAGGCTGGTCCCCTGTACGTTTTGTTTTTGTTGTTTTGTTTTGTTTTTTTGAGATAGAGTCTCACTCTGTCACTGGGCTGTGGTGTGATCTCGGCTCACTGCAACCTCCGCCTGCCAGGTTCAAGCGATTCTCCTGCCTCAGCTTCCCGAGTAGCTGGGACTACAGGTGTGCGCCATCATGCCCCACTAATTTTTGCATTTTTAGTAGAGATGGGGTTTCACCATCTTGGCCAGGATGGTCTCGATCTCTTGACCTCCTGATCCAACTGCCTTGGCCTCCGAAAGTGCTGGGATTACAGACATGAGCCTCTGCACCTGGCCTGTTTGTTTTCTGTGACAGTCTTGCTCTGTCGCCAGGCTGGAGTGCAATGGCGCGAGCTCAGCTCACTGCAACCTCCGCGTCCTGGGTTCAAGCGATTCTCCTGCCTCAGCCTCCCAAGTAACTGGGATTATAGGCTCCTGCCACTGCACTCGGCTCATTTTTGTATTTTTAGTAGAGACAGGGTTTCGCCATGTTGGCCAGAATGGTGTCCATCTCCTGACCTCGTGGATCCACCCACCTCAGCCTCCCAAAGTGCTGGGATTACAGGCATGAGCCACCACAGCCGGCCTTTCTTTTTTTCTTTTTTTCCTTTGAGACAGGGTCTCACTCTGTTGCCCAGGCTGGAGTGAGGTAGCAGATCTCCCTCACTGCAACCTCTGCCTTCTGGGTGTTAGGTTTCCAAGGGAAGGCAAGGGTTAAAGAAAGACACACACACACACACACACACACACACACACACACACACACACACACACACGAGAGAGAGAGAGAGAGAGAGAGAGAGAGAGAAACAGAGAGAGAGAGAAACAGAGTGAGTGAGCGCATGCTGGACAGCAACTGTCCAGCATAAAACCAGCAAATGCTGGACAGAAAGCCTGCATTTGCTGTCAAGCGCTCTTGCTCTCTCTCTCTCTCTCTCTCTCTCTCTCTCTCTGTGTGTGTGTGTGTGTGTGTGTGTGTGTGTGTGTGTGTCTGTGTGTGTATATGTATGTCTTTCTTTAACCCTTGCCTTCCCTTTGAAACCTAACACCCAGAAGGCACTGTGAGCAGAGATCTGCCACAGCACTCTGCCTGGGTGACCGAGTGAGACCTTGTCTCAAAGAAAACAAAAGTTGGGGGAGGCAGGCCCGGTGGCTCACACCTGCACCTGTAATCCCAGCATTTCGAGAGGCTGAGGCAGGCAGATCACTTGAGATCTGGAGTTTGAGACCAGCCTGGCCAACATGGTGAAACCCCTTCTCTACTAAAAATACAAAAATGAGCCAGGCATGGTGGTGGGCGCCTGTAATCTCAGCCACTTGGGAGGCTGAGGTAGGAGAATCGCTTGAATCCAGGAAATGGAGATTGCAGTGAGCTGAGATCACACCAGTGCACTCCAGCCTGGGTGACAGAGTGAGACTGTCTCAAAAAAAAAATTGAAAATAGTTACTGGTAACTAAACCCAATATTTCACCATGTATTAGTTTATTGTTAAATACATATTTCAGAGCAAAATATGCTAATTTTTCTTAGAAATAATTCATTTCTGTATGTGAGAATGTATGGTACAGTAAAAGAATTAAATTAACCCAAACTGGGTGTGGTGGCTCACACCTGTAATCCCAGCACTTTGGGAGGCTGAGGCAGGCGGATTACTTGAGATCAGAAGTTTGAGCCCAGCCTGGCCAACATGGTGAAACCTTGTCTCTACATACAAAAATTAGCCACATGTGGTGTTGCGTGCCTGTAGTCCCAGCTACTTGGGAGGCTGAGACGGGGGAGGCTGAGGCAGGAGAATCGCTTGAACCAGGGAGGCCGAGGTGCAGTGAGCTGAGATTGTGCCTCTCTACTCCAACCTGGGTGAAAAAGTCAGATTCCATCTACAAAAAAAAAAAAAAAAAGAATTAAATTAATCCAACTGCAGAATATATATGTGTATCCACACACATACATATTCCATTTAAACACAGTTGTATATTTTTATTTCCAGTTGTTCAGTTTTTCCCCAGAATGTCTTAACAGAAACCCACATAATGAGTCTTTCTGAATGCATAGAATTATATATAAAACCCCATGGTTTCACTATCATATAATGTTAATTTTTCATTTAGACATAAATGCTTCCACGTTCTTGAGTCACATACTTGATCTGTAACTGAAATCTGTCATGTTTTTATTAAGATGTATATTATGAGCCTATACAAAGGGGTTTTTGGTGTTGTAATATCAGCCATAAAAGTTAGAAATGATTCTTAAGCCAACACACATATTGCAAGCTAGGATGTTATTCAACTTCATGATATTCAATTTATAACATGATTATAATATCTTTCTTAAGATAAAATTTTCCCATGATTTGCATGTATAATAATTCTAAATTCACTGTCATTTATGTTTACCTAAGAAAGAGTCCTTAAAAACTTTTTTTCTTACAGGATGATAATGGGAATCTTTGCAAATTGTATCTTCTGTTTGAAAGTGAAGTACTTACCTCGGCAGCAGAAGAAAAAGCTACAAGCTGACATTAAGGAAAATGGTGGAAAGTTTTCCTTTTCATTAAATCCTCAGGTATTTCCAAATCTCATAAACTACAGTATGATGAAACATTGTGCATTCAGGGAAGAGGGGTCATGGTTAGCAGAGGAAGCAGAGATTAGCAGCAGGAGACACTGAGTGAACTACTCCAAGTTCTTCAGGAGACACTGTGACATGGCCCGTTGGGAGGCTGCGCCCGGAGAGGCAGAGGAGGCCCAGCCCAGCCCTGTCCTCTCTCTGTTCCCTGAACTGCAGGATAGTCCCGCATGTCCTATGAAGCGGGGTATTACTAGAGCACAGCCAAATATAAAAATAGAATTTCAGCCCAGCCAAATCTATTCTTGAAGGGGAAAGTCATAGCGCACAGGATTTGCAAAAAGCGCACTGTCGTCACTCACCAGTCTGTCAACGCTGGAGTGATATACTGCTAAGCCAGGTTCCTGGGGGCAGAAAGAAAGACATGCAGTGCAGGCTCGTCTTTGCAGTGTAGCTTGTGCTGTTTGTTTTGTTCATTTAAAGCCTGCGGGAAGCTACCTTCCATCTCTTGAACTTGTAGGGCTAGCAGTTCAGATAATAGGATTTTATACCTGGATGAAATCTTGGAAATAATTCAGTCTAATCTCTTTTTTTTTAAACCACCTCATTGTAAGAAATAAAAATAGAAATCCAAAGACTTTAGGTGCCAGGCTGGCCTGCCCCTTCTCTGGACTTCAGCCCTGGGGCTTGGCCATAATGAACCTCATCTGTTCTGTGCAGTGTGTTCAACTCCAGCGGAATACCAGAAATGCAGGGTCCCTGTTTCCTTCCAATTCAGGTAGAATTGTATATTCTTCCCCTACACGGCTTCCCGTTCTCAGCTGTCTCACCATCTCTGTGGACAGATGAGTAATTTGTGCCCGCTGTCCTTCTCAGTTTGTCTTCTGTGTGGAGAAGTGCCAACATGCTTTCTCCTTTTTAGAAACTCACATACTGTGAGTGCAACCTTGTGGAAGTCAATGTACATAAACATTTGAAATGTGCATATCAGCTCCTGTAAAGAAGGAGGCAGCTCTATATGTAATGATGGGGAATGATCGCCAAGATAAATTCAGTGGAAAAGCCAGCACGGAAGAGGCTGAGTAGCATGCTGCCATGTGTCTACGCATAGTGTAGTTCTAGCAGGATTCATGAGGAGCAAGTGACAGCACATGCCTCTGGGGAGAGGAGCTGGGGACAACAGTGGGGAAGAAATTAACATGTCATTATTATTTTATTCTCTAGATATTCTATGGTGTGAATTTACTATTTATTAAAAACTAAATAAAATTATTAGCTGGGCATGGTGGCTAATGCTTGCAAACCCAGTACTTTGGGAGGCTGAGGTGGGAGAATCACTTGAGGCCAAGAGTTCAAGACTGGCCTGATCAACATAGTGAGACCCCATCTCTACAAAAAAAACAAGATTTTTTTTTAAATTACAAAATAAATGAATAACCTTTGAACCCCCCTTTCTACTACTAAGAAAATAATTGAACAAGTGCACAAAGATGTGTACATGACGATAATCATCACAACATGTTTACAATAATGAAAATTTAGAAATAACCTCTAGGGTTAATTAATTATGATACATTCATATTCATACTCTGTTGATTTTTTAAATGTTTATGTTATTGGTTATTTATAGAGGTTTTTAGAAGTTTGAGAAAAATTACCACAAACTACCTTAAAACAAGACTTTTTAAGAGTGAAAATTACAGATACAGATCACTTATTTAGATGTTTTACTGATACGTAATATGTTGACTCTTTTTTTCTTAGTGCACACATGTAATCTTAGACAATGCTGATGTTCTGAGTCAGTACCAACTGAATTCTATCCAAAAGAACCACATTCATATTGCAAACCCAGATTTTATATGGGAATCTATCAGAGAACAGAGACTCTTGGATGTAAATAATTATGATCCTAGTAAGCCCCTGGACGTCATACCACCTCCTGATCAGAAGGCGAGCAGTCCTGGTAGGTATTTCATAGCAAGCACTTGATGTATCATAGGTACAATAGTACACAATTGGGTTTGTCAAAGATATTATAGACAGAGAATTGTCCAGAAATATGCAAAAACAATTAGACTTCTTATTACTTCAGAAAATGGACAGAAAAATAAAGGACGAAAGACTACTTTAGCAATAGAAATAGATTTCTTGGTATCCAGCCTAGTAGCATCAGATTCAAAATGGCCACAAAACATTGATCGTCTCAGAAAACCTGACTGCAATTCTGACTAGGAGGAAGGAAAAGCCTTTGTGTTAAACAATGATTACTGCACCCTAATGACTGGAAATTCGATGGCCAGCATTTTGCTAAAGAAATTCTTTCCAAACAAAAGATTGTCTTCCCAAAAGAAACATATTTTCTTTATAAACCAAGATTTTATTTTGGAATCTGTCCAAGATGAAAGGCTTTGGACATGAGAAATGTACTCTTCATGAGTCACATCAAAAATCAAACAGTTCTGATAAATATCAACTTATAGTAAGCACATGGTATGTGTTAGATACATAATGACTTGGCAGGGTGGAGCCTCCTTAGACAGTTGTCCAGAAATGCTGCTGCAGTCATCAGACTTTCTCAATGTCCCAGCAAATGATAGTCACAACAGAAATAGGCAAAATAGTAGATTTCTTTCACATTGAAAACATATTTTATGACAGCCCACATAATTTATTCAGATTCCAAATTACTACAAATATCCTGATGGTCTTTGGAATCTTGACAGTAATTAAAACTGGACAGAAGTCTTTGAATTAAGAGTTATTCCTATATATATAGGAACAATCTATATATAACAATCTACAGATAGTGTTACTGTTATAGGAACAATCTATATATAACAATCTATAGATAGTGTTACTGTTTCCCTGAATGAAAAATATGAAGAAAAGCTCACGTAGAGCCGTTGAGTTTCCCTCCTCTAAGCTAGAACATCTCCAGCTCCTTCACTCATGATGTGCCAGCTCTCAGGAACTCATTCTGATCCTGTGCACTTCAAGAAGAAAGTGCCAATTGAAAATTGTATGGCTATCAATGAGTTTCAAATAATAACAGAGGAGAATTCTCCTGATATGCCTATTAAAATAGAGTATGTTCTCACTATCTTCTAATGTTGTACCTTCCTCTTACAATGTCACACCCTCCTCTTTTCCCACTGGGTTGTCCTTTGATCACCAAAATTATAAAAATTTAAGGATATATTTATGAATCATAACAATTCCAGCACTGAGGTTAACTAATTTTAAGTCTCTGAGCAGTAAACAAGTGTGCTGTTTGCTTTACTTCTAGAAGCAAAAACAGAAGATGTATGCCTGGATAGTGCTACAGAGGAGGAAGACACCATGGAACCCAATGAGTAATTTACTTCTTTCTGATTCCTAGGACTCTACAGCATTTGCAAAATCTTATGTAAACCTCAAGCACAGTATTAAAATTTTACTTGTAGACTTTCTTGTATTTTAATTTATTTTGCGTATCTAACTCTTTAGTGATTTTTTTATTTGAGAGTTTTTACTTCAACTAGTATAGTGATCATTATTTTTATCTTCTCAGTATTATAGGAGATTGGATGCAATTATTAGATTAATTGATTTTTAAAAAGAAAAGATAGTGGTGATGAGAGTTGGGTAGCCTCTCATCCTATTACTTTACTGAGCAGTTCTTAGAGTTTGTTACTTTTGCCTGATATTTTCAAAAATGGAAATAACAACAGCCTTCCTCAAATGGAGTGTGTAGGTTGCTTAAAGCATACCCAAAACATCAGGTTAATTAGGCATCACATTCAGTCTTGTTATATTTGTTAACAATACTGTTTAAAGAAAAGAAAATCCAAAATGAAAACCACAGATTATGAGAAGTCTGACTCCTTTATTTTAGGGAGAATGGACTGTGGTCCAGAGAGGAGTGACATAGCTTCTAAGAGTTAGACCCAAAGCGAACACAAGTAGCCCATCCCCAGACTGTGGCCCACTTCCTTCTGCCTCTGCTTGTGCTGCTTGGACACCATCTTCCAGTGCAGAAGCTATGGTATTGGGCATCCAAGCTGGAGAAGTATGCAGAGGAGGCATCCAGCTCATTTCAAATGATCTTTTAACAGTTTCTCCCTAAGGAGGCCTTAGGTACTTACCATGTATCTTGTAAGAAATCTATCATGTATTTTATAGGGATCTACAAGAAAAAATTTATGAAATTCTATTTAGCCTAAAATCCATTTTAATGTTAAAAGTTTAATTATACACTGTACAAATTTCAGGTTTTCTGCAGAGAATATTGAAATTTCCCATCTTCCTCAAGATTTTGAAGTTGCAAAATATAACACCTTGGAGAAAGTAAGAATCTGATTTCTAGTTAGGGGAAAAAAAAACCTGTTTGAATGTCTTCTGAGTGTTTTGTTATTCGATCATTTTCTCATTGTTTTGAAAAATTGTGCATATCTTGAATATCATATATTCCTTAAAATATGAATTAATTTTAGTATTTATTAATTTTTGTAGAGACAAATTCTCACTATGTTGCTGGTCTTGAATTCCTGGGCTCAAATCATCCTTCCTCCTTAGCCTATCAAAGTGCTAAGATTACAGGCACGAGCCACTGTGCCCAGACCTGATTCTTACTAGTCAAGAAAATGCTTATGTTTAGAACTTGATGTCTAAATTTTTAGTATTTATATTATAAAAGTAATGCATGCTCATAGCAAAAATTTTAAACACTACAAAATATCAATATGGCATTAAAAATAAAAGTCCTCTTCCCTGTTATGAACAGTTCTTGTATTTGGAAAGGGAAGGTTTGACATGAAGTATGTACACTATGTTGCATTTCCATTCCTTTTGCATTAGAAAGAAAAACAAATTTTTTTTTTTACAAAGTCATGCAAATGAAAATCAGCACTGGTATCTGGTGTGACGTCACTCACCTATGCTCCCAGCTACTTAGGAGGCTGAAGCAGATGGATCTCTTGAGCCCAGGAGTTTGAGGCCACCCTGGGCAACATGGCAAGACCTCTGTCTCTGAAATACATATACAGATATAAATTGACACTAGCCTTCAAAGTGATGTTCCATTTGTATTTTTAGATATGTTAATGAGACATAATTTGAAAATACCACTTTCCTCCTTGATAAAGAAAATATGAAAAAATGGTAAGGTATAAACATACACAGATCTATCTATGGTTAAAAATACAGGAGGGAAACATACCAAAATATTAATAGTGATTGTATTGCTGTCATAGGATTTTAGGTGATTTTAATTTTCTTCTTGATACCTTTCTGTATTTTCTAAATTATATCTTTGAACATATTTTATAATTATAATCAACATTTTCAAACGGCATGTGTAGTTTGATGTTTTGAGAGTGCAGCTTCTGAAGGGACATCCTCTTTTCCAGGTGGGAATGGAGGGAGGCCGGGAAGCCGTGGTGGTAGAGCTGCGGTGTTCGCAGGACTCCAGGGACTGTCCTTTCCTGATATCCTCACACTTCCTCCTGGCTGACGGCATGCAGGTAATGCCATTTAGATTGATTCCGATGTGTTTACTGACCTCTGCTCATAGCTCATTTCAATGAACCAGCCATCCTGCCAACCTTTTTCTTCTTACCTGGTGTCGTAGCTCAGGCTGCTGTTAATAAATGCAATAGGCTGGGGAGCTTAAACAACAGACATTTATTTCTCACAGTGCTAGAGACTGGAAGTCCAAGGTCAGAATGTGGCAGGGTTTATTTCTTCTGAGGTGAGGCCTCTCTCTTTGGCTTACAGACGGATGCCTTCATGCTGTGTCCTCACATGGTCTTCCACCTATGGGCATCGTGTCCTCATCTCCACATGAGGATAGCAGTCATGTTGGATCAGGGCCTACCCCTGTGATCTCATTAGTTAATCAATTACCTCTTTAAAGGCTCTGTCTCCAAACACAGTCCCATTTTTGAGGTCCTGGGACTTAGTACTTCAGCATATGCATTTTGTAGGGGTACGGTTCAGCCATAACACCTGGTAAATAATTTTGCAAAGGGGAAATGTGTTCCCTTTTGGAGTATGGGAGGTGAGGACCGCACCCATGAGTAGATCAGCACAGGGTCCTGTTAGAAGGGAATGTTCACTGGGTGTAGGGTGTATAGCATTTCTGCTCTTGTTCCACATCACTTATGGGATATTTTCCTGACATTTACACCTCTGAAAGCATTCCACTGATACACTTCATTAAGCATCTGCTATGTATCAAGCAATCAACTAGGGCTGGCACTCAGGTTAAAAAAAGCTTCGCATCTTGACTCGCAGAAATCACTGTCTAGAAAGAGCTAACACTCATCATTGCAATCCACTGTGACAGTTCCAGTTCTGAATATGTATATGAGATATTGAGGGCTCAAGGTCACAGAGCCCTGGGAATGACAAGGGAAGCTTTGCAGAGGCCGTGACCTTTGCCCTAGGTCACTATCAGGTCAAGAGCACACCTCCAATCTAAAACAATCATGAAACAAAAATAAATTCAGAATTAATGCCTGAAGTTTAAATAAAATGTTGCAACACCCACTAGGATCCTTTATCAAGTAGACATTCAGAGTTACAGATCTTCCCCCCAAAACCCCCCGCCCGGCCGAGACAGAGTCTTCCTTTATTGCCCAGGCTGGAGTGCAGTGGCACGATCTTGGCTCACTGAAACCTCCACCTCCGGTGTTCAAGCGATTTCTGCTGCCTCAGCCTCCTGAGTAGCTGAGATTACAGGCACATACCACCATTCCCGGCTAATTTTTGTGTGTTCACATGTTAGCCAGGCTGGTTTCGAACTCCTGACCTCATGATCCACCTGCCTTGGCCTCCCAAAGTGCTGGGACTACAGGCATAAGCCACCATGCCCAGCCTACAGATCTGTCTTGGGCCAAGAAGCAGTCACTTCTCAGAGGGAGTGGCCCTCACAAAGGTCTGCATAGGCTCCAGGAGCTTTTCCCTTTGTTCCCACTCTGGGTGTCCACTCAGTTACAAGAGAAAGAGACTCATACCAGGTGGATGTGAGATCCACTTGACTTGGGAGCCCTCCCCACAGAAGCCCATTGCTCTCGTAACATTGTTTTGGGTTCTAGATGCCCTCAAGGGACATACCCAATTATATGAGTCACTGCTCTCAGACAAGCCCCAAGCTTGGGCTTCCCACCATTGAACCCTCAGTCTGAATGCAATTTATCAATGAGAGGCCACAATTACATGAGCAATTTTGCCTGCTATTACAGCTGACATGCCATCTTTATCAGATTTCCATGGAAACAGAGCAAGAAAGCGAATCCATGGTCAGATATGTCCAAGAAGGAGAAAGGTCCAAGCCAGGGGCTCAGCCAACACCTACAAGAACACTAGGGCTCTGAGTTGGGGCAAGTTCTCCCAGATTCTCTGTGTTAATGTTAGGATCATTGCCCACACAGGAGCAAGAGTTTCCCAGAAGAGCAGGAAGTACCGCCTCCACAGGTAGTTTGGGATGAGGGAGGAGCTGGGGCCTTTCTTCAACATGTGGGCAACCTAATAGCTTTCTGCTGTGATTTCATGTTCGCTGTGTGCCTGTCTAACAGTTCTTCCTTTCTGGAGTATTTTTCTTTTCTTCCCCTCCCCTGATTTATTTTTCTTATTTCCAAAAAGCTGGAAAGCCAGATTTCAGAGGTAATTAGAATGGTTTGTAAAGCATCTGTAGGCTTGGAAGGAAGCTTTGAGTGACTCTCCAGTGAAACAAATAATCTTTTCCAACTGCTGTGCTTTCTCAAGCTTTTTCCCCTTTTACCTCCATGTTTTAGGCTTTTTTATTAAGAGTTTAGGCCAGGCACGATGGCTCACGCCTGTAATCCCAGCACTGTGGGAGGCTGAGGCAGGTGGATCACGAGGTCAACAGATGGAGGCCATCCTGGCCAACATGGTGAAACCCTGTCTGTACTAAAAATACAAACATTGGCTGGGTGTGGTGGCACGCGCCTATAGTCCCAGCTACTCAGGAGGCTGAGGCAGAAGAATCACTTGAACCTGGGTGGTGGAATTGCAGTGAGCGAAGATTGCACCACTGCACTCCAGCCTGGCGACAGAGTGAGACAATGTCTTAAAAAAAAAAAAAAAAAAGAAGAGTTTAAAATTTTAGTAATTCTGGCTGGGCACGGTGGCTTATGCCTGTAATCCCAGCACTCTGGGAGGCCAAGGCAGGCAGATTGCTTGAGGTCAGGAGTTATTCAAGCCAACATGGTTGAAACCCTGTTTCTACCAAAAAATACAAAAAAATTAGGCAGGCGTGGTGGCACATGCCTGTAGTCCCAGATACTGAGGAGGCTGAGGCAGGAGAATCACCTGAACCTGGGAGGTGGAGGTTGCAGTGAGCCGAGATCATGCCACTGCACTCCAGTCTGGGCGACAAAGCAAGACCCTATCTCAAAAAAAAGAAAAAGAAAAAGAAAAAGAATTTAAAATTTAAGTAATACTTTGAAAAAAACTAATTTCTAAACTTCTTCATGTCAAGGAACTAATGCTTTATGTTCAATAAAGCTAGATGTAAATAATTATTGTACTTTTCCTATATACCATAATTAATTCACAGACTAGAAGACAGTTTACTATAAAGAAAACCTCTGAAGATGCAAGTGAATACTATGAAAATTACATTGAAGAACTGAAGAAACAAGGATTTCTACTAAGAGAACATTTCACACCTGAAGCAACCCAATTAGCATCTGAACAATTGCAAGCAGTAAGATTGATTTATAATTTTTGTTGTTATTGATCAAATATTTTTAATAGAAATGTTTTCTCTATTACAAATAAAAAAGTGGGCCAGGCTTGGTGGCTCATGCCTGTATCCCAGCACTTTGAGAGGCCAAGGTGGGAGAATCACTTGAGGCTAGGAGTTCGAGACCAGTGTTGGCAACATAGAGAGACCCATTTCTCAGTTTTTTAGTTTCTGTAGAAATGGATCTCTCTATGTTGCCAATGGTGGTGTGCCTGTAGTCTTAGCTACTCATGAGGCTGAGGCAGGAGGATCACTCGAATCCAGCAGTTTGAGGTTACAGTGAGCTATGATCATGCCACTGTACCCAACCTGGGTGATACAGCAAGACCCTGTCTCAAATAAATAAATAAATGTCAGGAGGGAAGAGGAGGAGTTCAGAAAAGGAAATGTGAACTCATAGAAAGGCGTGTAAACTGAGTGGGGAATGCATTTTAGGATGAGCCATGAGATTTATTGCTTATTTCAGCAGCAGTCTCTCCCAGCTTTTGAGAGATCTCTTTACAACCTAGGCCATGAGTCAGGGGTCCTTAACCCTGATTGCATGTGTTAAATGCCATGGACAGACCTAGAGCTTACAGGGTGAAGGGAAAAATAGAACAGAAAGAAAAGGGAGTACAAGGGAATCAGAAAAGAAAGAATGGAGGGAGACAGGGAGAGGATCCAGCAGTTACCTGGCTGATTACAGCAGTTCTCCTAGGCTGTAATCAATCATTTCTCCTCACACCTCTGTTTGTTGGCCTTCACACATATTGACTTTTTGGTGGCATTTCTATTTCATTGTTGCAGTTGCTTTTGGAGGAAGTCATGAATTCAAGCACTCTGAGCCAAGAGGTGAGCGATTTAGTAGAGATGATTTGGGCAGAGGCCCTGGGCCACCTGGAACACACACTTCTCAAGCCAGTGAACAGGATTAGCCTCAACGATGTAAGTCAGTGTGTCACTGAAACAATGTGAGAAACCTGCCTCCTGGTTGATTGGCTTCAGTAATAACACTTGTGTTTGCATGCTGGTCTGACTGCTGTGAAATTCATTCCTGAATATTCTTTCCTTGTACCATGAAGAAAGGGACCACTAAGAGTACTAAGGAGAAAATAAGCATCTGAGAAAACTAGACATCCCTGTCTGTAAAATATCAGCCTCAAGAGCTGATCAAAGGCAGGCTTCTGGTGCTGGCCAATTAGGAGGACCGATCTTTTGCGCCAAGAGGTTTGCAGGAAGCTGGAGGGATATGGGTAGTCTTGGTCACCAGTTAGATTCCCAGACCCCAGCCCACTTCCTAGTGACTCCATGATCTCGCACCTTCTGACTGTCTCAGGAAAGGCAAGCATGCCTCCAGATCACCAGAAAATGTTCTTCCCTTCTTAAGTATAATGGCAACTGAAAGAGCAGGCAAACGAAGTTATCCCCAGTGGTACAACTTATGCACCTGCATTGTTGCATTGAAATAAATAAGGACAATTTTCCTCTGTGGAATTAAGCTAATTTATCTCAAGGAGAAAATGGCTTCCTGGGGTAAAGCCCATGAAGTACTTGTGTAATTAGAAACATCTTTAGGAGATTTTTTACCCCGGTCTGATTCTGACATCTTCCTAAATTTCTCATGTGAAAAGCAAGTCTCTCACAGTTGCATTAGTGTTTCTCTCTCTGCATATATGTATGTAGATATGTCCACATATATATAGAAATATAAGACTCTGGTTCTTCTAGTAAAACTGAGCCCAGTTTTGCAGTAATCCTTATGGCATCATCGTCACAACTGAGATATGGCTCCAATAAAGATGGGCATTTGCTTTGTGATAGCTGTTCAGTAGAAAATGGATAGTTTTGACATGTCCAACAATCATTGTAGATATTTTTGTGCATGCTCCTTAATTTCTGTATCAAAATTTCATTTTAATAAGTATATATGATCTTCTGTTGAAAGGTAAGCAAGGCAGAGGGGGTTCTCCTTCTAGTGAAGTCAGCACTGAAAAGTGGAGAAACAGCAGAGCAACTGCAGAAGATGATGACAGAGTTTTACAGACTGATACCTCACAAAGGCCCAGTGCCCAAAGAAGTGGACCTGCGACTATTGGCTAAGAAAGCAGACCTTTGCCAGGTAAACCTCTGAAATACAGAATTCAGTTTATTATAAAGTATGTTGGGGGTGGGGGTCTTTAAAAATCTGATGAATAAGGTAACACTGAATCATGAAATTGTCTCCAGGGTTGTGCTAGAAAATAAATTGTTGAACCATTTTAGAAAGCCCAGGGTCCTTATGAAAGTTACTTGAACCATATTTTTAAGTGTGAATATGTTGGCATGGTGACATAAATGCAGAAATAGGTTTAGAATTGCTATCTTCTGAAATAACTTTTCAGACCCTGGAATGAATTAGGATCCTCTTTGCAGAAGAAATGGGAAACTGCCACTGACTTAAACAATGAGAACATTTATAGCTCAGACGATAAGAAATCCAGCTGTGGGCTGCCTGCTGACCCCGGTCACCCCGAGACTCAGTGTGTCAGTGTTATCATCAGGCTCCCAGCCTCCTTCCATCCCTCTGTACTTCCTGTAGAGTGACAGCTCTGCTGTCAGCCCAGCTTCCTCATAATCCATAGATAGCTGCAGTAGTTCATAGCATCACTTCTGTAATAGTTCCTTTTGTGTCTCCTAGAGAAAGCTCCTGGCAAACTCATATTTCTCTGGTCAGAATCAAGTCATGTGCACAAAGCAGTCACTGGCGAGGAGATTGGTGCCACTGTGGCTGCTCAGAAATGGACCATCTCTTTTGAGCTGCCAGGAGAGGAGCAGGCTCAGTGAGTAGAAGAAGGCGTCCACAGCAGCCAGCTCTGCCCTGGACGAGGCTGAAGTCACTCTTTGGGTCTGCATTGCCTCATCTGTGCATGCAGGGATTGGGCCAAGATCAGAGATCTGTATCCTAGACTTCAGAGGAGTTTATAGATGTGAAATTTTGCATGTTTGGGAAATGATCGCTTTCAACAGATTCCTAGAGGAATCAGTAATCCAAAATAAGGAAGGAACTGGTCAATGAGAAGATATAAGACCCTTCCAAATTTAAAATTCTGCAATTTACCTAACACCAAACATAAAGAATATCAGTTGGCCAGGCATGGTGGCTCATGCCTGTAATCCCAGCACTTTGGGAGGCCAAGGCAGGTGGATCACCTGAGGTCAGGAGTTCAAGACCAGCCTAGCCAACATGACCAAACCCCATCTCTACTAAAAATACAAAAATTAGTCAGGTGTAGTGGTCAGCACCTGTAAACCCAGCTACTTAGGAGGCTGAGGCAGAAGAATCACTTGAGCCTGGGAGGCGGAGATGGCAGTGAGCCAAGATCGTGCCACTGCAGTCCAACCCGGGCAACAAGAGCAAAACTCCACCTCAAAAAAAAAAAAAAGTAATCTCAGTCATCAGTGTTGCTAAGAGGGAATGTATAGTGCCCATTCAAATATATTTTCTTTTAAATTTATATTTTGAATAGATAATACATCTGCATGATTTAAGAGGCAAAATTACGTTAAAAAGATATACTCAGAGAAATCCCTGTTCTACCCTGCTCACTCCACCCTATTCCCCTCCCCAACTCCATAGGTAACGAATTTCATTCATTTCTATTTGTTTTCAGAGTTCCTTTATACAAATACATGTATAAACATAAATTATTTTTTTTTCTGTCGGTTGGGCTGGAGTGCACTGGTGCGATCTGGGCTCACTGCAACCTCCACCTCCTGGGTTCAAGCAATTCTCCTGAGTCAGTCTCCTGAGCAGCTGGTATTATAGGCGCCTGCCACTATGCCCAGCTAATTTATGTATTTTTAGTAGAGATGGGGGTTTCACCATGTTGGTCAGTCGGGTCTCGAACTCCTGACCTCAAGTGATCCACCTGCCTCTGTCTCCCAAAGTGCTGGGAGTACAGTCATGAGCCACTGTGCCCGACCTCATAAACATAGATTCTGATTCCCATTTTTGTATAAAAAGACTGTCTTTGCTGTTCTGCATCTTGCTTTTCTCCATGTATCCTGGATGCAGCTGCCCTTCATTCTCACATTCCACTGTGGGATGTGCTGCATTGTGGGACGTACCCTACTGCCAGGCCTTTGGATGCTTTTTGGATTTTGCTACAACAAACAGTGCCCCAATGAATAACCTTGTATGTTTGTCATTTTGCACTTGTACAGGATTGTCTCTGGGATGGGGTCCGAGAAGTGCTGGCTTCAAGGATAGCTATTAGCTGATTCTCTCCTCAGCGCTGCACCCTTTTGCCCACCCACTCTCAAAGAATGAGAGTTTCTATTTCCCAGAGCCTTACCAAGAGCAGGCTTGTCAAACTCTGATGCTTTTACTAACCTTAGGGATGAGACATAACCCCTCAGTGCTGCGAGGCGGAGCACCTTTCCAAACGACTATGGGCCATTTGTGTCTCCTTCTGCAAACTGTCTGTTTTCTGTCCTTTGTTCTTTTGGGTCCTGCTGTTTTTCTTCATGCTTTTTAAGGATTCTTCCTGTATTCAAGGGTAAGCCTCTGTGATATGAGTTGCAAATATTTCCCCGTTTGTCTTTTTACTTTGCTTACAGTGAATTTTTTATTATTAGTGTTGGTGGTTAATTTGTTTTATTTCTACCCTGCCGAAGATTTTTGCTTTTATACAGAAAAATGCATCAGTCTTTTATGGCTGGTGAGTTTGAGTTATAGTTAGAAAGGCCCTCCCCATACTACGATCATAAAGATGAGAGACAAGAATTGCTTAAACCCAGGAGGCGGAGGTTGCAATGAGCCAGGATTGCGCCATTGCACTCCAGTCTGGGTGACAGAGAGAGACTCTGTCTCAAAAAATCATAATAATAATATGTGAAAGCAGCAAGTCCAGAGACTAAACATAACCCACATCACCAGAGCTGCAGTTCCTTTCTCCAAGCTCCAGGATTTGGGAATAGACAAAGGAATACTTGGGTTTCCACTCAGGGAAGGAACCCATGCCTTATTCATCTATGCGTCTTTCTAACCTAATCCAGTGTCTGGCATAGCCAGCACACCTACTGAATTGTTGAAGCAGAATTGGATGTCAAGTCTCAGGGTTCTGAGATCCCATTTGGTCACTATCCGCTCCTCACCATGGGGTCTTGAACAATTGATTAACATCACAGAGCCTCACTTTGCTCATCTGTGCAATGAGGATAATAAAATCGACCTCAGTGTTGTAGTGAGGAATAAATGAATAGTGTATATGAAAACCCTTTATTAACAATTATATGCTGTGCTGATGTACTCTACAACCACAATCGTATATTGTGCTATCAGTAAGGCAGTTATATTAACCTTTTTTGCTTTTTGTTTTTGAGACACAGTCTCACTTTGTTGCCGAGGCTGGAGTTCAGTGGTGCGATCTTGGCTCACTGCAACCACCCCCTCCTGGGTTCAAATGATTCTCATGCCTCAGCCTCCCAAGTAGCTGGGATTACAGGCATGTGCCACCATGCCTGGCTAATTGGTTATATTTCCAGTAGAGATGGGGTCTCACCATGTTGGCCAGGCTGGTCTTGAATTCCTGTCCTCAAGTGATCCTCCTGCCTCAGCCTCCCAAAGTGCAGAGATTACAGGTATAAGCCACTGCACCCAGCTATGTAAACTTTAATGCACCACTAATCACAAATATTGATCAAAAGCTTTGGGGAAAGCTGAGTGCAGTGGTGGCTCATACCTGTGGTCCCAGCTACTCAGGAGGCTAAGGTAGAAGGATTGCTTGAACCCAGAAGGTTGAGGCTGCAATGAGCTATGGTCATGCCACTACACTCCAGTGTGGGTGAGCTCAAGACCTGTCTCAAAAATAAATAAATAAAGTAAAACAAGCTTTGGGGGAAAATGGACTTTTCCCATCTTTTTGAGAAAGTGTTAATGTAATATAAACAGGAATTTTGATATGTGGTGATTCTGATATCTGTATATTATTTCCACCGACAGCTAATAAGAGACATGATTAATGTCTGTGAAACTAATTTGTCCAAACCCAACCCACCATCCCATGCCAAATACCGAGCCTTGAGATGCAAAATGGAGCATGTTGAAAAGAATACTGAAGAATTTCTCAGGGTTAGACAAGAGGTTTTGCAGAATCATCACAGGTGAGCATAAAGGGAGTGTCTCAGGATCTGTTATGATATCCATGCTCTTTGAGACTCTGTTAAAGAGCTGATCACAGTGATTACCTAGATAATTCCATCTTCAGCAACAAGCTGCAGTAGCAGTGGTGAGCTGACAGATTACTTTCTTCTGTGTTCATAACGGTGCCTGGGGCAGTATTCTGTGCTTGAAACCACCCTCCATATTCCACTCTGACTTCAAGGTTACCTAATCTTATTGAAGATTAAATTTTAAATTTTTAAATCAAAAGGTGTTTAAGTTTGTATTTTGTAGGTTATTACAGAGAAAAAACCACTTAAACTAAGACTGAAACATGCATAAATATGTGTATGGCATCTTCTAATGTGGCCTCTCTGTGGCAGGAAAAGCTGCACCTGAAAACCTGGAAAACGTTCCTAAATACCAGTTCCACTTGCACCCTCACTCACTGTGCATACCAGGGGTCCTGTGCTGATGTGCATTCTCCAGTAACACAAACATGATGGACCAGCTGTTCAGACGAGCCCTCACTGGGTGTGAGCACCCCTGAGGGTCACCGTGTCTGAGTCTGTGCCCAGCTTCTTGGTTCAGAAACCCCAGTGCATGTTTGTTCTCAAGCATGGGACTGACTCCTGTTGACCCAGTGGTACATTCCATTGCAGCAGTTCCTCTTCATCAGCAGGGCACAGCCCTTAGAATGAAGGGTGGTGAGTTGTAGCTGCACATACCAGCTTATGAGAGCCAGTTGTCAACGTTTAAGAGATTTGATGAACTGGTTGTTAAACCATTGGTAACTTGAAATTGGACACAGGGAGGATTCGCACCATGGAAATCAGCAAATACTACAAATCAGGGCTGTGCAGGGGCATTGCTGCTATTGTTTAGAGAGCTGGTTTTCCAGAGCCCCGCTAAAACCACACCCAGCCGCTCTTACCTTATGGCCTGACTCAGACCCAACTAAAACTATGTTCTACGTTCCTTGATCATCCTCAAAATCCACTCCCAAAACCACTTCACACCCACTAAGACAGCGATGATTTATTTTTAATGGAAAATTATAAGTGTTGGTGAGGATGTAAAGAGACTGAAAGCCTCACACATTGCCAGTGGGAGGGAAAAATTATGCAGCCTCCGTTTGATGATTCCTCAACGAATTAAACATATGATTATGATAAGACCCACCAATTCCACTCCCAGTTCTATACTCAAAGGACTTGAAAGCAAGTACTCAAATAGGTACTTGTACATGAATATTCATGGAATACTATTCACAACAGCCAAAAATGGAAATATCCCAAATGTTCATCAACAGGGAAGTGGATAAACAAAACATGATACATTTATGTAACAGAATACTATTCAGCCATGAAAAAGGAATGAAGTACTGACACATACTACAAACAGGTAGACCTCAGAAATATTGTGCTGAGTGAAAGAAACCACATGTTATATGATTCTATTTATGTGAAATATCTAGAATAGATAAATCCACAGTGACAGCAAATTGCCTGGTGCCATGAGAGGGAAGGATAGGGACTGATAGCCAAAAGCTATGGGGTTTTCTTTTGGGCAAATAAAAATTTTGGAACTAGAGGTGGTGATTACATGACATTTTCAATGTTCTGTACTAAATACCACTGAATTATATACTTAATGGTTAATTTTATGTTTTTGGAAGTTCACCTTAATTTTTAAAAAATCTGAGCCAGGCATGGTGGCTGATGCCTGTAATCCCAGCACTTTGGGAGGCCAAGGTGGGCAGATCACTTGAAGTCAGGAGTTGGAAACCAGCCTGGGCAACATGGTGACACCCCGTCTCTACTAAAAATACAAAAATTAGCCGGGCGTGGTGGCACATATCTGTGGTCCCAGTTACTCTGGGGACAGAGACACAATTATAGCTTGAACCCAGGAGGTGAGGTTACAGTGAACCAGGATCATGCCACTGCACTTCAACCTGGGAAACAGAGCGAGACTCTGCCTCAAAAACATTCATTCCCACAGACCTTCTCCAGATTTTGTTTTTATATGTAATCAAATTGGTTTGACTTTTCGGTTTGACCTTTGATCCTCCCCTAGGTGTCCGCTTGATCTACACTAATTAAGAGTCCAGTGACAAGGAAGGTAGAATCGGGAGGGGAACAAGCTTTTCCAGGAAGAGCCACATCGAGCCCCGGAGTGGCAGCTGCAGTTCAGCCCCCGAGGGCTACCTGAGCAAGCCCTTGGCGAGCCACCCCACCCCGAAATACAAAAGCAGTCACACAGCTAAAATGGGCATCTTCCTAGGGAAAGATCCTGCTGCTGTGAAAGTTAGATTTTCTTCATTTAATTTCACTCATCATGATATCTTTATATTATTTTCTTCTAGTTATAAAACTCATGTTCTTTGCTAAAAGCTTAGAAAATATCTAAAAATATGAAGAAAATAAAAAAATTAAAAATCACTCAAAATCTCACCACCCAGAGACAACCCAGAGATAATATGACCATTGTTAACATTTGGGTGTAGAACATAACCCAGCCCAAATCACCCCAATGCTGCTCACCCTGTGGGGGTGCTGGTTAGCCAGCTCTGTGAAGGAAAAGTCCTGGTCTGGAATATTTGCTGAACTCTGGGGAGCAAATCTCCCACCATAGCTAATGTCAAGGTACTGACCTGAGGCCGCTGGACGTGGGGTTGGGAAGATGTGCCCTTCCTCCCACCACAGCGCTGCCCTCTGCCATACCCCAGTCCCCCCTGCCACTGCCCCATCTTAGCTACCCACTCAGAACTAGTGTGGGGTCTTCCTGTCCCTCATCCCCACAATCACATGTTCTGTCAATTCTGCCTTCAAAGTGTCCTTCATCCATTATCTCACTTCCATTCACTCTGCCACCGTCTTTAGTCCAGATCACCTTATCCCATCTACAATGTCCTTCCAGATGTCCTCCACTCCTGCGGCATCCAACCCTAACAACCAGTGAGGTCTTAAAATATACATTTTATGGTGCCACATTCCAATAAATGTCACCTCCCAAGAGAAACCTTCCTTAACAACACTCTCTTCAAACCTGATTGGTTTCTAAACACTTAAAATTAGGTATTTGATAACTTTTTTTTTTTTTGAAATGGAATCTCGTTCTGTCACCAGGCTGGAATGCAGTGGCACGATCTCAGCTCACTGCAACCTCCGACCCCTGGGTTCAAGTGATTCTCCTGCCTCAGCCTCCCAAGTAGCTGGGACTACAGATATGCACCATCATGCCCTGTTAATTTTTATATTTTTAGTAGAGGCGGGGTTTCACCATGTTGGCCAAGCTGGTCTTGAACTCCTGACCTCTGGTGATCCACCTGCCTTGGCCTCCCAAAGTCCTGGGATTACAGGCCTGAGCCACTG